>JARHVA010001205.1:2920000-2932500 GCA_037957365.1 Torreya grandis
CTTGGTGATAATTTAATCACTCGATCCATGAAATTACTCCTAATAGTAGCTATAGATTCTATGTACCTTCTATGACTTAGGGCATCGGCTACTATATTTTCCTTTTCATTGATATAGTCAATGTTGAAATCATAATCAGATAAGAAATCAAACTCACATCTCTAACAAGCATTCAAATTCATTTGGGTCAATATGTACTTGATCCCCAATTTATCTATCTTGAGTTCAAAATCTTTTCCCAACAAATAATTCCACCAAACATGAAAAACATGCACAATTGTTGTAAGTTCCAAGCCACGAGTGAAATAGTTCACCTCATATGGATTTAGCTTCTATGAATCATAAGCCATAACTGCACCATCCTACATAAGGACTCCTAGTCCATCCACTGATGCATTCATGACCATTAAAATTGACCATTAGAGTTAGGAAATATTAACACTGGTGCTAAAGTAAGCCTTCTTTTGAATTTTTGAAAAGCTACTTTACACTTCTCTATACAAATATAACCTCTGTTCTTACATTAAAAAGAAGCAATTGGATTAGCTATCTTTTAAAAATTAGGAATGAACTTCCTATAGTAGCATGTTAAACCCATGAAACTTCTTACCTCATGCACATTATTTCGTACAAACCATTCCATAATGGCTCTAATATTTCCCAGATCTACTAAGATATTGTCTGTAGAGATAATATGTCCCAGATATTGAACTCTTTCCTTAAAAAATATATACTTAGACATCTTATCATGTAACTTGTATTTTTGTAACCATTATATAACCAATTCCTAATGCCAAAGATGCTCTATTCATTCCTTGAGTATATAAGAATGTCATCCAAAAAAACTAAAACAAAATGATCATGATAATCTCTAAACACACTATTCATGAGATTTATGAATGTTGTTGGAGCATTAGTCAATCCAAATGGTAACACTATAAACTCATAGTGCCCGTAACAAGTTTTGAATGTTATCTTTGGAATATCCTCATCTTGTATCCTTAGTTGATGGTATCTCACTCTAATATCAATCTTAGAAAATACCATTGCTCCTTACATTTAATTAAAAATATCATCTATATGAGGTAGCAATACCTAATTTTGAAAGTTAAGTTATTCAACATTCTATCATTGATGCAAAATTGAAGGGTACCATCCTTCTTCTTGATAAAGATAACTCGTTTATCCCATGCTGACACACTTGGCCTGATAAACCCCTTAGACAATAATTATTTAAGTTGAGCTTTCAATTCAACCAACTTAGTGGTTGTCATCACTATAAGTATTTTTAAAATAAACTACACCTTATGATAAGCCATATTATCATAGTCTAGTGTTTTAAACACAAATACTAATTTTCACAATTAGTCATAATAAAATAGTCATAAATACATGAAAACATAAGCTTCTATTCAAGCAACTATACATAACAAAGAAAGTCTCAGTTCACACAAAACATAGAATACTTCATTCTAGCATTTATTATACTCTTAAGGATTGTATGCACACATACATAAATATCTATTATATTGAATATAGTTTTAAACAACCAATTAAACTATTGTTGGAAGAATGCACCCCTAAATTTAATTTTAATATATTAGACATAAGTATACCAATGTTCTTTTTAAGAATAACATTACTAATTCATAAATATGTAGATTATTATAATTGTATATCTATACAATGGGTTTTGTACCACAAACTACATATAGTAAGTGATCTCAAGCATATCAAAAGGCTTATCACATGATACTAAAAGGCTACCTTGAGTTATTTATACTCCATATGCCTTATTAAATTCCATTTTTAAGATTTCAATATATTATAACTACAGTTGTTTATATTCCATCTATGGCTTTTAGCAATCCTTTGTTAGAATAAATAACTTATAAATTTTAATATTAGAGTATTGATAAATAAACCATCTATCTCAAGTTTTTATGTATTTTCCTCATCAAATCATTATTTGATTATGACTCCCTAACATCTATAATTTCTTATAACTGGTTAAGTTTAATGATATACATCTTACTATAAGATCTATTTTCATTGATACCTTTTACATGAAATCTATTTATATTTGAATATAAACTCATTTATAAGTCCTTTCATATGATCACACATCCTATATATATATATATATGAAAGTTTCTAATTTTTCATGAGTCATGCTACCATTCTACTACTCTATGCATTGTGTTTCATACGCTTGATAACTACAATTTTCATCGATCACCATTGGAGGATCAATTAAAATCATATATAAATTAGGGAATAGAACCAAGGCACAATTGAATTCAACAAACTACATTTATATAATTGTATATTTATCTACTTCACTCATCATCCATGTATAATAATTAAAAAAAATTAAAGAAAAATTATGGAACTCCCTTTATATATCTTCTACTTTTAATAAATCATGACTGAGTTTAATGATTAGCTATTTAATCCATCATATAGTATCAATAATGAATATAAATTTGTACCTTACACACACACACACAAGAGTTTCTAATTTTTCATGAGTCATGCTATCATTATCCTGCACTATGCATTGTGTTACATATGCTTGATAACTACAATTTTCATTGATCACCATAGGAGTATCAATTAAAATCATGTGTAAATCAAGGAATAGAACCAAGGCACAATTTAATTCAACAAACAACATCTATATAACTATCTGGTTATCTAGTCCACTCATCATCCATGTATAATCATTAAAAAAAATTAAAGAAAAGTTATGGAATTCCATTTATTTATCTTCTAATTTTAATATATCACAACTTAGTTTAATGGTTAGATATTTAATCCATCAAATAGTATCAATAATGAATATACATTTTCACCTTACACACACACACATACATACTAGCAGATTCACATGACTCATGCACCCATTGAAAACAATAATCAACAAAGTATAAACTATAATCTTTAGTCATTGTATACAAATTATTAATGTGTATGCATACTCACAAATCTCCCTATTCTTATGGTTACATATTTCCATACTCAAAATTTAGTATTTATGCATCTTATTAAATTATCGACGTGTTTTACGTTGTATCCTCAGTATATATTTTTTCAGTATGATTTACTTGGAAACATTATTACATTTTGTTACTCACTATGAATAGCTAGGAGTTCTCTAATTTCTAGTTATACATAGACACAATAATATAACTCACTATGACAATCACTAAATGTCATCTATGATTAGAAAGTTATAATCAAACTATGTATAATTTAAACAAACACAATAATGTAATAGTTTCATTAAAAGCTATCTATTTTTACTCCAGTTCAGATCACCATAATTAGATAATGTAATAATATCTATAATTACTTCCTCCCTACATGTTCAATACCTTTTCTAAAGTGGCATGTTTGTATATATAGTTAGTCAAGAGTGAATAGCCTATATGAATAAGTAGACACTGTCTATAAATAAAAGTGTGTCTTAGATTAAGCACCAAATATACATGGAAATATTAGTAAACAAACATACCACTTTATATATATTATTCCAAGTAAGACATATTCTTAAATTTTATATGCTTATCTATACAAGGTGGGTGTAGATTTTATATAATTAATAATTGTGTATGTGTGTTTGCCATATAACAATTTGAAAACCAAATGTATATATAATCTCTAGACTCCATAACCCCTGCTTGTATATACTAGTAAGATGTTCATGTATATTTGACACTTAATCTAAGACACACTTTTATTTATAGACATCACCTACTCATTCATATATGCCATTCACTTCTAATATATATATATATATATATATATATATATATATATATATATATATATATATATAAGAAGTGAATGGCATATATGAATGAGTAGGTGATGTCTATAAATAAAAGTGTGTCTTAGATTAAGTGTCAAATATACATGAACATCTTACTAGTATATACAAGCAGGGGTTATGTAGTCTAGAGATTATATATACATTTGGTTTCCAAATTGTTATATGGTAAACACACATACCTAGTTATTAATTATATAAATTCTACACCCACCTTGTATAGATAAGCATATAAAATTTAATAATATGTCTTACTTGGTAACCCATATAGTCACTCTTTCTGTTACTTATCCTTGATTCCTCTTCAATCTCTTCCAAATACATCTTATCTTTTATGTGATGCACTGCCTTTTGCTCTCTTGACTATCTTCCTTATGATCTTATTTCATATTCTATATCAAAATGAAAAGGGGTGTGGATTTTTGAGATTTTTCCTTTTCCCATTATTTTTCTCATTATTTTAAGAATTTATTTATTTTTATTTTTCTTAATTTTAGAACATTTCCTTTTCATTTATTTTATATTGTTATTTTATTTTATTCTTCTTTTTTCTATTTTTCCCTCTCACTCAAAACTTTTTTAATTTTATTTATTTTAACATTAATTATCAAAATCAATAAATTTACTAATTTAAGTAGGATCTCCAAATTCCATAATAACTTAATAATAAATTCATAAATCAATAAACCAAATTTAATCTAAGTATAAAAATTACATTTATATCGGTATTTAATGATCACACATGCTAATCACAAAAAATGAGATTCATAAAACTATTAAACTATGCTAGTAAATCATAAGCAAATAACTATCTAATGAAAGCATTAGTAAACACACTATGCTAACTATTTTATTATGCATTTAAACATGTACTAACAAATGTGGTGTGTGCATGGTTCTATCTAATTTCTATGTCATCTTCTAATATCTTCATCTATGTCACCCTCTCTAATGGTGTTCTCCCTCTATCATGCTCTAAGTGATGAGTTCTCTTAGATCAACCTCATAATAAGTAGATAGTTAGATCATAACATCATGATATACATATATCATTAAATATAACTAAAATAATGAATCAAGATATTTATAATGTAAACATATACATTGTAGCTAATTCATTGCAATGTAATAATGTAACCTAAGAAATATCATATTATCCCATAACAACATATATGACAAATATTAGTTAAAAAAACTAAATAAAATTTTTCAACCATAAATATACGTGGATAATTAAATAGTTTTATTAGAAAAAAAAAGGGATGTAACATCTTAAGAATTAATAAAACTACCTTCATACAGCCTATTCAAAAAGTATGTGTTCTTTGTTATAACATGAATTGATTTTATATTAAACTGTCATGGACTTCCCGATAACATATGGCATAAATCCATTGGTATATCATCGCACCATACTCCATGTTTATAAAATTTTCCTATGGAAAAATTGATTAAACACCTTTTATCTATTGTAACTTAATTTACTTTATTAAACAATGATATTCGATAAGGATTCAAATGTTTTTCACAATGTAAACCTAGTTTCCCAACCATGTCCTTAGAAAGCATATTTTCAAAACTATCATCATCTATAATTATTTTACATATCTTACCTCCTGATGTAAACCTTATTTGAAAAAGAATTTTTTATAACCATGCATCACCACTTTATTTAATTTGCATATGTTTTTTACTTGGAACAATCATTTTTTTTTCTTATCATGATATTTTCTCCCATATCTACTACTACAACTTTAATATTTTGTGATTCTATCTCAACCTCAACTAAATTCACTCTTAGGTGATCTTATTGCCTCCTTTCTTGATTTGAGTAGTCAAGACACTCAAACACTCTATATCCTTCCCCTCCACATCTATAACAAGCATAAGATCTATGTTGATCTAAAAACTATCCTCTACCACCACCATAGCCTCATCCTCTCTATACTTCTCTTCCTCTTTGTTGGTATTGAAACCCTTTATCTATTATATTCTTATCTTTCTACACCACCTGATTATTCTCCTCTAGAGGTATTAAAACCACCTCTATTATTATTGAATCCAACTCATCCCCTTGGTAAAGGGGATTGTCCTTTTCTTGACCCAATGTCAGATAATCATTTGAAATTTGATATATTTTATTTTTATTTTCCATTAAAATTTAATTGATAATCATCCTCCATGCAAATTATTCTATTCATGCTCAATTAATCTTGAATAGAAAACTTCAAACCATTTACATACCTTGTATCCATCTACTCTTAATTATTATCATGGTCCATGCATATGGAAAACTTGTATAATTAATATGTATATTATTTTATACTATGATATTTTTACTTTAAATTTTGATTTTTTTTGGTATACAATTTGTGCATAATCCATAAAAAGAAAGTTCTCCCTCAGCTTCTTCTCCATCTTTTTCCATGAGTTGATCTTCTCTTCACCTTTTCTCTATTTTTATTTTCGTAATTGATCCCACCAAACCATTTCATGAAAATTCAATTTGGTACATGCAAACTTTACATTCTAATCTTCTCTCAATGTTCTCGATTCAAAAAAATTCTTGATGTTATTCACCCAATCTATAAACTCATTTGGTTTTAAACTTCTTCCATAATCTAGAAAGTCAAACTTGATTCCTTCATTCCTTCCCTCTAAATCTCTAACCATACTTTATTTCATTGATGGAAGTTGTTTCTATTATTCCTCCCTCTATGAAATTTCTTCTTCATGATTTATGTCCTCCTCCACTTCATCTTCTACTTTTCTTTATCTTTTATTTTTAATAAGTATGGTTAATTTTTATAATTATAGAGGATGGTTTCAATATTTGGTACAAGATCAAGTTTGAATCTTCTTTTATTAATGTACCAAATGATTTTATCTACCATCTCTTACACCTCCATGATTTAAACTTGATCTGATACCAAATAATGAACCCATATACTTTGAAGATAAATAAAATCAATAGGTACAGTAGTTATAAAATAATAACCTATATTGATTTGTATTGAATGTCTTAAATAATTACATACACATGCATAAATAAACCTCAACTTAGAATCTGAGTTGGCATATATAATTTGAAACTCTAAAAAATAAAAGAGCTCTGACAGTTATTTTTAACATATGTTATTTTTAGTATTTTTTACATCCAAGCACATACCCTAAAAACCTACAAAAATATTTTAAACACTAAAATTAACCTATCATATTCATGAAAAATTTAGAGAAAAAATCTTCGATTATTATTTTTCAACAAGTAATGTATATATACAAAAGGGAAATATTTATTTGGTTGAATAACCAATGGTTTAACTACTAATCACTATAATAGATTCAACTAACTATGAACTAATCACTATGCTAACAAACTAGTTTCTAACCTGTTGTAATAGATTGGTGAACTGTTATGTTAACAATGTAATATAAATCTAGTTTTTCTAACATTACCTCCTTTATTACATTTTTTTTACAAACATAATTTTTTCTGATAGTGACCCCCCTTTATTAAAAACACTGTAAAAATATTTACACACTCCAAGTATCATGTTCAGTTTATGAGGTGGCATGCTATCTTTGTGGATTCAAGGTCTTGGTTTCACTTTGGTTTTTCCTCGCAGGATTACCAAAAAATTGGAATTGATAGGAACACTTCTCTCTACTAACACCTTCAGTGTTTTTTTGGATTATGAGGATTACCACAAACCCATATGGTTTTCTACTATAGGTTGACCATGAACCTAGACGGTTGCAGTTGGTTTCTACTAAACTTTGGTGGTTTCTAAGATTACCATAAACCCTTTTCCAAAACCCAAGTTCTAATTTAGCTTTTTTTCTCCCCACAACATTCTTTTTTAGGAGGTATCAACTTGAAAAATAATTCTCAGTGCTTTATTGAGAAATAAACTACAAAACATAAACAAACACACCAAAATTTGACACCATAACAATGGTGTGACCCCATCATAGGTGACTCATGAAAGGACACTAGTTATCCTCTAACCTTTGTGTATCCTCCAGCCTCCAATATAATGAATTTGCTTCACTCAACAAATATGGCTTTGAACATCAACCCTTCCATGCCACTTTTGAAGACAAAGCTATCCCAATGACACATACAACTCAAGACATCGGGTTCACCTAACAATGCATTTATATAAGATATTTTTGACATTTTAAAAAAAAAAAAAAATGGACCCCAAATAATATTTATATTTTTTCTTCACTTTACTGATGGTATTTATGATTGACAGCGCTTAATTCCTGACTCCTAATTTTAACATTTTTGAAATGACTTTTCAAACATATCTCAAAACTAATTTTTGAAATCAACATAGAATATTATATAAATATTTAATATTCAAACAATTAAAACTTAATAACCTATACTAAAAATGACATCATTTCCTCCTATGGCACTGACCATGTATATAATAGACTTGACTAGAGTGAATGAATTTTTGACAATATACATGAACACCTAAATACCTTAAGATACTGCATGGAATCTAGACATCATTGATGTGTCACAACTAGATCTAAAAAACCAACTTGGAATCCAACATGGAAACATGTTGATATCTATCATTCCATCCATGCTATTTGAGAGGACATGTCTTATCATATTAGTGTTAAGGTATATAAAAAATGATGGTGCGTTCAAAAACTTTAACCCAATGGCTATATTAGCTCTTGGTGTCTTTGCTTTTGTAATACTTCTACTCCTTTGATGTCAAGCTTCTATTACATGAATTATTATTTTGTAGTCACAACTTCTCTATTGTTACATTTTAAAATTCATAAGGATTTTTATTATCTAAAGAGAAAATGCTTTGAATCAAGATTTCACCTATTTCCGATTATCTTGCACAAAATGGGAATACTTTGATTAGCTTTGCCTTATGAGTTTGCTACGAACTATATATCTAAATCAAAATCTAGCCTATGCTAAAAAACTATTGAATATACTCACTCAAGATTATTCCTTTCATATTTAGTAGCAATGTAGATTTCAACTACCCCTCATAAAACATCTAAAATTCCATCTAAATGGTGTAGCTCTGATACTAATGATGAAAAATGCAGAGCAAAAAGCTTCGATTATTATTATTGAACAACAAGTAATGCATATATAGAAAAGGGAAATGGTTATTCAGTTGAATAACTAGTGGTTTAACAACCAACCACTATAATATAATGCACTAACTATGAACTAATCACTATGCTAGCAAATTAATTGATAATCTGTTATAACAGATTGGTGAAATGTTATGTTCATAATGTAATATAAATCCAATTTTTCTAGCACATATGAATTTCAAATAAAGTTCATGTTTGGTTACAAAAATATACAATTTTAAAAAATATGAAAATAATGAAAAAATACTAAAATGTATTTTCAAACACTCAGATGGTCATGTATGGCCTCCAAAAAATATCTAAAACATCCATAATGGAGAGCATGATTCCATGTGCAACACTAGAATTTCTAACTCCAAGGAAAAAAGGAGGGTGGAGAATGTGTATGGGTAGTATAAAAATCAATAAAATTACCATCAAATACATATTTCCTATACCTCATTTAGATGATATGATAGATCTATTTATAGGAGAAAAATACCCTACCAATATTGATCTAAGGGGTGGATACTATCAGATTCATATTTGTAAAAGAGATGACTAAAAAACATCATTCAAGACTAGATTTAGTTTATATGAGTGGATGGTGATGCCATTCAAATTATATAGTACACCCAACCCATTTATGAGGGTGATAAACAAAATGTTCAAAGATTATATTTACAACTTTATGGTGGTTTATTTTCATGATATTTTGATATTCAATAAAAATAAAGAGGAACAGTTAAGGAATTTGAGAATAGTACTAGAATTTTTAAGAAAGGAGAAGATCTATACAACTATGGAGAAGTGCAGGTTTATGCATAATAATTTAGTATTTTAGGGATTTGTCCTTTCAATAAATTATGTTATGAAGAAAAAATAAAGGGAATTGTTGAGTGGCCTATTTCAAATAGAATCATAGAGGTAATAGGTTTCCATGGTTTAGAAAGTTTTTACAAAAATACATTAATAATTTTAGTAGTATTGTTTCACCAATAACATATTGTGTGAGAGGAAAAGAATTTATATGGACAAAAGCAACAACATTAAGATTTGAGTTAATAAAGAAGAACATTAAAAACAATTTTTTTAGCATTAAATTTTTTTATCAAAGTGTTTGATGTTGATTTTGATATTTCATAAGTGGGAATTAGTGCTATGTTAAGTCAAGAAATAAGACCAACAGCATATTTTAGTGAGAAATTCAATGAGGTAAGAACAAATGATTTTATGTATGATGTTGAATTTTTGACATTGTATAAGCATTAAGACAATGGAGGCATTATTTGGTTCTGAAGGAGTTTATCCTATTTACATATCACAAGGTTTTGAAGTATGTGAACACTCAAAAGAAGTTAAATAATAGGAGTGCAAAGTGGGTGTCTTTATTATACAGATGTACTTTTGTGTTGAAGCATAAATCAAGAAATTAGAATCAGGTAGTTGATGCATTGAGTAGGAAAGTGGTGTTATTAGTTACTATGGTGAGTGAAGTAGTTAAATTTGAATTTATTAAAGAATAATATGATACATATCCATATTTTATCAAGATAGTTGAAAAATGTAGTAATACATTAATAGGTGAGATAGTTGATATTTATGATAAGTTTATTATACAAGATCGTTATCTCTTAAAAGGTAATTAATTTTGTATTTTATTTGGGTCTCTAAGAGAATACTATAAGAGAATTGTACAGTGATGGTTTGGTTGGATATGTTGGTAAGATGAAGACAATAACATTAGTGGAGGAGATTTTTTTTGGTCAAATATGAAAAGAAATATGGTAACATATATTTCAAGGTATAGGATATGTTACGTTGTTATAGGACACATAAAAATATAGGAATGTACATGCCATTATCAGTTCTAAGAGCAGCATGGACAAATTTGATAATGGATTTTGTGTTAGGATTACGAAACACATAGAGAGGTAATGCTTCAATTTTTGTTGTTTTAGACATGTTTTTAATATGGTTCATTTTATGGCATGTAGGAAAACTAATGAGGCCACTAGAGTTGCAGGACTCTTTTTTAAGTATGTTGTGACATTGAATGGTATTTAAAAATCCATTACATTAGATAGGGGCATGAAATTTTTAAAGTCAATTTTAGAAGAGCCTATAGAAGAGGATGGTAACCAAGATATAATCTAGTAATACATACCACCGTCAAATAGATGGATAGACATAAGTTGTAAATAGGATCTTGGAAAATTAGTTGTGATGCATTATTAGAGAGAAGCCTAAGAAATAAGGTTTGGATATACCATATGCTGAGTTTGCATATAATAGTTTAATGAATAGATCAATAGAAAAATCAACATTTTAGATTGTTTATGGTAGAAATCCTAAGTATTTTTTAAATTTGGTGTAGTGACCAATTGCAGAATGAGTCAGTGATGATGTAGAAGCATTTACAAAACATATAAAATAGTTACAAGAAGAGGTGAGGATAAAGCCATGGGAAAGTAATTTAAAATATAAAGTAGTAGTAGATGTCATAGGAAGGTCAAAGGCATTTGTATATATAGATTTGATGATGGTTTATTTGAATGAGTAAAGATTTATGAAAGACACATTCAACAAGTTGAAATACAAGAAAATTGGAGCATGTAGAAATATGAAGAAAATCAATGACAATGCATATGAGGGGAGTTTACCACAAAAAATTGATATCTCTATAGTATTTAATGTTTCAAATTTATATTATTTCCATGGAGAATATGGTGAAGGTGAAGAATATTAAGAAGTATATTGGTAGCAAAAGGTATGAAAGAAAAAGAAAGAAAAAATAGTGCATGTTCTAGATAAGAAGACAATAAACATGAGGCAAGGAAGTTATAACAAGTGTTTGTATAGTAGGAACAATTACACTAGGAAGACAACACTTGGATTTTAGAATGGAAGCTAAATAATATTGACAATAATAAATGGCAGGAGTACAATCAAAACTACTCGTAGGAGCTGAGTTATTTTTAACAAGATTAGAAAGATGTGGAAAATGAGTCCAAAATTGTAGAGGCCATAACTTTTGATCTATAACTCTGTTTGAGCTCTCCTTTGTGATAAAATGACCATCTAAAAAATCTATGTCCAACCATAATTGGCCCTATCTAGTTTTGTATGTTTTCAATATTTCTCAAAGGCCATAGATGACCATTTTAGGGTTTAAAAATGCATTTTAGTATTTTTTTGAGACTTTTATATTTTAAGAAATTGTATATTTTTATAATGAGATATGAATATTAGTTTAAATTCATCTAGTAGGTTAATTTAATTTTTTGGAATATTTTTGGAAATTTTTAGGGGTACACACACTTACATATGAAACATACTATAAATAGTAGCTGTTGAAAATAACAAGGCAAGTTTTTTTTTTTTTTTTTGAGATTTCCAAAATTTTCATCTAAACTCAAATTCTATGTTGAGTTTTATTTATGTGAATGAGTATGCAATTATTTTATTGATTCAAAACAAATCAATACAGGTATTATTTCATGAGTATTGTGCATATTTATTTATTTGCCTTGATAGAATTCAA
>JARHVA010001205.1:2937500-3090000 GCA_037957365.1 Torreya grandis
TTTATGATGATAATTTTAATTTATATATATAATTGTATATTTTTAAATTAAGTTAGAAGTTTATACAGTGGGGTGAAGTTCTTAGATTCATCTCACAAAGGATTTAAAAAAATATATGCTATATGCACTCATTTTAATATTGACACGTGGTTTTTCATAGTTTTTGAAAATAATGAGTATGAAATTTGAATTATTAAATTGGGCACAACCTGCATGATTCTTTTAATACTTAGCCTTTATATCTCACTCTCTTGTAATTGAATTATAACATTATATATCAAAAAATCCTATACCATCCAAAAGGGTCATTTGCATTTCTATTACCCTCTGTCATGGCCCATAATTCTAAGAAGGTGAGCCTATCTAAATCAATGGGAAGGGAAAAGAAATCCATCCCTATACATGCATACACTAGGCAACATAGGTTAAACTGTATAGCATATACAAACCTCAATTCATATCAATTAGGGATTTCATACATATATGCTTATAGGGAGGGTGGAATAGCTCAAGGTAAAATTGATCAGAATACCTTGCAATAATGATACTATGATTTTAAACCCCATTACACAAAAACGTGTACATAGACATGGAAACCAGTCAGATACACAACAATGGGATGTGAGATATATACGCAACATTCAATATTGATTATGTGTGGTGTGATCTAAAATGTGTAAGTCTCCCATGGGCAAGAAATTCCATCATCGTTACGGTAAAAAAATGTAGCATGTTCCTGAAGAACACTCATATTTGTATGGTAGTGTCCAGGGGTTCCACTTTGTTTTCAACATCCAGTACTACAAACACTCTTAGGAGAACTATCACAATATACAAAAAAAAAATGCAAGAACAATTATTCTATCATATCAACATAGATCTTAGATCTTATATCTTTAGAATTTGATTGCAATATAAACATGTATAGTGGTAGCCCTTGATATAAATTTAATAGTGAGCATGAATTTTTACATGGCTTTGGTAGTTAGTCATCTATATTGGGATTGACGTTGCGTTTGACTATAACAAGTGTTTTGGGAGTAGTTATCTACAGAGACTCATGTATAGCCATATTAGTATGAAAATCCCTTATTTTATTCTAGGTTTGTCTCTCTCACCATGAATGATGTAGAGAGCTTGGAATTGATGGAAAACATACTGAGTGCATTTTGTACAGAATAGACATGTGGCGAAGGGAAATTAGCACAGGTGGGTGTGAAGAGCATCATGTTGGGTACACATGGAGGCTGAGTATGAAGACAATAAAGGGAGAATAGAATCTCACCCTCCATGACACACTTTGTTGAATAATTATTTAGAGTTATTTTGAAAATTATGTAGATAATATGTAAATCATGTCAGCATCATCATTTTATTAGAGTAAAATCTTGGAGATTATGGGAGTATTGGTGCTCAAAAATATCTACATGTACCCTAAACATTCACCCACTCATAACCTCCTCATGCAATAATAAAAATGCATCATAAGATCCATATGAGGAAAAATAAATGCTATTTTTAAATTAGAGAAGGAATAATCTTGGGGTTGGGTGGAGTAGTAATAACTTTATCACACTATTTCATGTTAGGAGTCATAAAGGTTTCATTATATGAATTGAATAAGAAAAAAAAATTACTTTTAAAGTATGGAATGAAAAGACTTAGAGTTGGGTCGTGGAGTACCAATTTTACTATGTTGCTACATGTCGAGTCATAAAGGGTTCATCACATGAGTCATATGAGGAGAAAAAACATTAATTTTAAATTAGAGAAGGACATAAGCAATACAAGGGAAAAAAATAGTATTTTTAAATTAGAGAATGAAAAGTCTCAGGGTTGGATGGAGTAGCATCAGCTTCACCATGTTGTTCCAAACCTCGTGATAGTGGGTTTCTTTAAAATAAATTAGTAAAAAAAAGGAAAGAAATTAGTATATTTTGTATTTCTTTTTAATCGACATTAACCAAAATATTTTAGGTGTGTTCTTATATTACTATAAACAACAAACCGAAAAGGAAAAATGCAACAAAAATGACAAACAAAGAAAAACAAGTCTAAAAAATGTATATAATAGGGATTTTATGTTTTTATAGTTTATAAAATTAAATTTACATTTTTAAGACCTAATATGTGGTTTTTTTAAATAAAAAATAAGTATATAATATATTAAGATTAGTCATTGTCCCAAAACTACAAGTTATGCCACAAGAAATGTAATATTTTTGTTTTATTAAAGTGGGTTTTTATAAATCCAAAATGTAAGTTGTGTCTCACTTGAAATGGATGTCATGTGACATGATCTCACATTTTATTCATCAAACATAAAGGAAAAATAATTTGAATATTTATATTAGAGGTGACAATGGAAAATGAGGTTGTGTGTTTCTTCATTTCGTAACGATTTGTATGGGGCAATGCCATACAAATCATAAAACTGATGAAATATTTCAAGGGGAGTTACATAGTGATGGTGGGGAAAATTACATGGTATTTTAGGTGATGGCTTAAAAGAATCCCAAGTAGATAAATTTGTTGTCGATGCTAGAGCAAGGAATTTTTCTCCTAGATGCAAGGTTGTAACTTTCATTAATCCTTGATGCCAATATATTGATCCCTAAAGTAATCACCTCATGCTTAGGAACATATAGGAACACCATACATAGACCCATGAATGAAAGGGCAAGGCCATCCAGAACAGGAAAAATAGTGAAATATTTCAAGGTGATATGAGTAACAATGGTGAGGGGAAATGATAAGGTATATTTGATGATATTGTACAACAAAGGGCCCATATCATCACTAAAATTAGTATCAAGATAGCTTATAGATTTATATGACCATCACCCATTACAAATGTGCCTTTAGATTACAAGGTGGTAACATCTTTAAATAATTTTTTTTTTCTTCCAAGGGTGTCATTGATGTGGGGACAAGATGTTGAGGTTGAATATCTTATCTTGTAGATTTTGTTTATGTATGCTAAAAATTAAATTGATAGGTGTGACATCACTAAACTTAGAATTTATATCTTCGTAGGGTTCATGGAGTTTGTCACTTTAAATACTCGATCATTTCTAGTCACCATCACTGCCAAATTCACCTATGAATCTTTCATTGCTTCCATTTTATGTCTAGCCTTTCCCTTCCCCATAATTTGAAGTGATGTAAAACTATCAATTTACACTCTATCTCTTTTAAAATCCTGTTTCACCCATGGAATATTATCTCTATCTTCTAAGGTCAAATCATGATAATTTGTCACACATAGAGTCTAAAACATAATTCCAATATTATCCACTAAAAGCCAACCAAATAGCCTCATAACTAGTATCATTATCTATAAGGAATTGACCCATATTTTGTGGCCCCACCTCTATCACAACATCTTCAAATAGATAGAAGATTTTCTGACCCAATTTTATTATATTAGATACATAGACACTCTTAAGAAAAATTATACCAATGTCATATGACACAAGGAAGTTGACGGGTACATTTTATACATTTTTAAATGAGTCATTAAAAATATGACCCCTATTTTTCATTTAGATGACCCATGTTTGATAATGTATCAGATAATTAAAATAGTTCTATGGAAGTTAAAAATTGCATTGATAGAAGTGACATGCCATTAAACTCTGCAGGTGTATATCCTTGGGGCTATTCGAGTCCATCACCTTAAATTATTTGCCCTTTCTTCTTACCAACATTGCCATCTCACCTTAAAAAAATTTGTTGGTTTCATGCTCTATAATAATGTATTCAGATGTCAAAATAATTTATTATAAGGTAATTGTGGGAGCAAATTGATCAGGATCTAAATTTCCATACACATAATTTAAATACATCTAAGTTCATACAACACATGTTTATACAATAAAAATAAATTGGGAGAGAGAGGTATATCTAATTAAAACTAAAATTTGAGTTTAAATAAAATAAAAATATCAAGACAAGCAATGGTGAAAGTGAAAATTAAGAACATCTACAATAGGATACAAAAATCCACGAATGGGAAATCTTATCTCATACAAACCCATATAAAAATGATGAGCTAGATAACATTAATATGCTTGGACTTTAGGACTTTAACAACAAACACAACTGGAATCATTTAGATATCCTACTCAACCTTCACATAATATCACAATAATTCATAGATTCATAATATGCAATTTGAAAAGATATAAACATTGAGTGCAGTAATAAACCAATATCATATGAGTTTTTAATCACTCGTCAAATAGTCTTTAACATAATTCACCAACATGATCAAAAAATCCAACAAGGTACACCACTTCGAATGGTTATATAAGGAACAATAGGTATAAGTAAATCTTACTTGATAAGCATAATAAAACACACCTTCGATAAGCTTCCAAGAAAAGGAAAGTCTACCCTAGTTCTTATTGTTCTAAATGGCATTGCAGCATTTAACATAAATGGATAGATAATAGATTCAACACTTCATATCCATATTTAAGAAATGAAATTGTTGGATGGACAAACGTTAACAACTTTCTAAGAAGAAATGAGACACATTAAATATTTACTCATAGATAAAATGGGTTATAGGGCCAAATACGCTCAATAAGATAAATAATTGATTGCATGCAATATTTCACTAGCAAAATAACAAATACTTTAGTGGTTGGTTAATTATACTCATTAGATACCTGGGAAAACTCCCACCTATAAATGTCAGTCAAATTCATGTAGGCAGATCTTTTGGGCATACATTATGGCTAACATTTCATATAGTTGTTACATTAGAAACAAATTCTTACCAAAATGGATTCATCAAAAAATAAATACTATTCAAAAGTTTTTTAACTAACATCAGAGATGGAAACCTAATAGAATAAGATTGGAATATGCTCATGTCAAGAACAACATCATTCATACCTATAGCGGAAAAATAATATTTTAAAATATCTACACATTTGTATGCAATAAATGTACTAGCAAAAATGCATAATAATCAAATGTTGAAATCACACAAATGTACTTCAAACAAAATAAACAAATAAATACATCTAACCACAATAAGAAAATAATGCTTTATGTAGAGTCAAACAAAAAAGACAAATAAATACATCTAACCATAATGACACTTAGCTTGAGATAGTTTTGCTTCTATGTAAGAAATAAAAAAATTATGTTAACATCTAATCTATGGGTCAAAGAAAAATTAATTAATGGAACTATTGGATAAATTGTTTAAATCATCTATAACTTAGATTCAAAGCCACCTTTCCTACCCATATATGCAATTGTTCCATTCAAAAAATACTTTGGCTCCCCATGGGATGCAAACAATCCTAAACATGTGCCAAGTGCTCCTATTACATGAGGTAATCATCAGCAACAAGTAATGACACTCAATAAAGCAACAATTGACATTAGAGACATTATCATCAAAGCTTAACATTTACTTCCGTATCAAGAGTATATTCAATCAATGACATGGATATCTCTTCTAAATTTACCTTTGAATGCTTTACAAGAATGAAAGAAAGTAAATGTGAAAATTTTCAAAACTCAGAGGAAAGAGATTGACAAAATTATATCTTCCACACCATCCATAAAAACTCTAGCTTTGTAATTATTATTATACGAGAGAGAGAGAGAGAGAGAGAGAGAGGAGAGAGAGAGAGAGAGAGAGAGAGAGAGAGAGAGAGAGAGAGAGAGAGAGAGAGAGAGAGAGAGAGAGAGAGAGAGAGAGAGAGAGAGAGAGAGATTTATAACTACCATTAAATACAATGCATTTTATTGCTTCACCACTTTCATCATTAGTGTATATTATAAAAAATTTGAAATGTATATAAAAATTTTAGTAAATATTATATAATATTTCTACAAAGGCAATCAAAGAAATTGATAACTAAATTACGTGTCTCAAAACCAAAATGATATACAAGGTAGTGAAGAATAACTATAAACACTTAGGAAAAATAAAAGTACTTTATTATTGTAGTAAACAAAATATGAATTACTTTTATCTAACCTTTGGATTTTATTACACCATGGGGGCAACTACTAGTATTACTTTTGTGGGCCATTTTTATTTTTTCTATAGGTGTGGATGTGAATAAGAATAATAAAATAAATTTAATCTTTTTAAAGGGTTCATAGATTTGAATGCAAAATATAGTTAAGATTATTTTGTAAATTATGTGAGTAATGATGTAATCAATGTTGTCCATGTGGTGAGATGTGAGTGGAGATGGTAAAGTAAAGACTACAAGAAGCCAACTCTATAAATGGCATCACCCTGTGACCAATGAAAAATTACCATTTATCATATATTCATTGGTGACAAATCAATAAAAACATGGCCAATTAAATCTCTTTATGTTCACATTCATAAAACAATTAATCAAATGTGTTTTTGGAGGCTGTAATAATACCATTGGCCTCAATTGCATGCTACTTTCTATAGTAGGATTTAATCAATCATTCACACCTTTATAATGATATATAATTATAACCTACTACTAATCATTGAATATAATGAAATTAGACTCAAGTATGTATTTTTAAAAAGCATCTATGACTTTTTGGTTCAATATCTTATATGTCATTCAGAACACCATTGGAGAATCAAAATTAATCCATGTTGCCTTTCTTACCTATGAAAAGGATTTCAAAATGTAATCACTTAACATCTTTTAGAGAAATGTATTTAAGATAGCTCTTGGAATATTTTAGATATATATCTTTTGAATAATTAAAATATTGAAATGAAATATAAATCAATATAGAAGTTTCTTTTAAAAATAAATAATGAAAAAAAAAATTAATTTTTTTTTATCATTTAAATTGTATAATTTAGTTTTATTCTAATTACATGGGTTTTGTTAGCTATGGATAGATTCTAATTTGTTTAGATTATTAGGTATGAATTTCAACTCCAATTCTAAATTGAGATTTATTTGAAGAGTCTATTGTAATATTCAATGCATTCAATGAGAATCAATAAAGAATTTTTCTTTCATGTAATTTATAAGTTTATACTTATTGTTATTTTGCTTAGCTAGTATATGTTTTCATCATCTAATATAAGATTAAGTTAAAATATTGAAGGTAATATCTTTGTGAATTGATGTTTATATTTTGATAGAATAATCTGTGATTAAATCATATGTGTTAGAGATAGTTAAAGGATAATGATGAGGATTAATTACTCAAATGAGCAAGATTATGTAAGAGATGCAGAGGCAAGTGGAATAATTAACTACAATTATCACAAATTAGAGATAAAGGCAAGTGGAAGATGAAATAGATGAATAAATAGATCATGAAGATAAAATTAATCAAGAATATGAATAAAAACCACCAAAATCAATAGAAAATCATATGGTTAAAGTTTTAGAGGGAAGGAATCAAGGAATCAAGGTTGAGGTTCTTAATTGTGGAGTTAGTTTAAAAATAGACACATTGATAGATTTGATGAATAACATGGAGAATTTTTTTTAATATAATATTCTAAGAGACAAAAATAAATTAAATTTTTCGTTCATGAAATTGAAGGGCCATACAATGGTTTGGTGGGATCAAATATAGAAATAGAGATAGATAAAAGTTAAAGAGAAGATCAAAACATGGAGCAAGATAGAGAAAAAGTAGATGGAGATATTTATTCCTATGGTTTATGCACAAAACTTATACAAAATATTTCATAATTTGAGGTAAAAGGATCAAATTTTACAAGAGTATATAGGTGAGGTTTCTAAGTTTTCCATACAAGTGGAACATGATGAAATAAAAGAACAAATGACTACATGGTGTGTAAATGGTTTGAGTGTTTATATACAAGATTAATTAAGAATGCGTAAAATAATTTTCATGTAAGAGGCTTATCAATTACCTTTGAAGGTAGAATAAAATAAAAATAGTTAGAATTCTAGAAGATTAGTTGGGCCAAAAAGAGGATACTCCCCTCTAGTAAGGGGATGATGTGGGTTAAATAGAGACAGAGGTGGGTTGAATCCCACTAGGGGAGAATAATCACATGGTACATAAATGTAAGAAGATAATAGAAAGGGTTTCTAAGAGAAAGAGGTTATAGTGGTTCTAGAGAGGGTGGTTTCCAAATCAACATAGGTCATTTAAGTTTCAACACTTTTTTAAACAACAAAGGAAGTAAGAGAATCACCCAAGAATGAATTTATTTGACACTAAGACAGAAGAGAAAAATATTGAATTTGTAGCAACAGATATTGGGAAAAATCTCATGGTGATGAGAACAATGATTGCTTCAAGGAAAAAATAGTCAAGAAGGTGATGTTGCATGGCTACTAATAAATAGTTTTTGAACAACATGTACTTCAGGAGGTAAGATATGAAAAGTAATTAGAAATGGTCTTAGTTGTAAAAATATGGTTTCTAAGTAGAATAATGAGAAATTAGGTTTGTAATGTGAAAATCATCCTTATCATTATCAGATTTCATGGTTTAAGAAAGGGAATGAACTTGCATTAGATAAAAGGTGTTTAATTCAATTTCATTTAGCAAAAACTTACAATGATGAAATATGCTGATTTTTTTTCTGCCAATAGATGCATGCCATGTGTTATTACAAAGACCATGATATATTGATATTAAATCAATTCATGATGGAGAAAAAAATACATACTTTTTGGAAAGGTGGTATGAAGGTAATTTTATTACATCCTAAAGAACAAGGGAGGACTAAAAACATGTTGTACACAAAATAATTTATTAGAGACATGAAGATGACATGTTTCTATTATAGATTAAAATAAAATAAAGAAGACACAAAAGTGGTGCAAATAATAGCAAAAACAATAAAAAGTGTTAAAAGAATATACAAATAAATTATACATAATGAGTTACTAGATGTTTTACCACCAAATAAATACATTCATCATCAAGATTATTTTATTCCAAGACTAGCTCTACCCAATGAATCAACTTATATAATGAGTCCAACAAAACTCAAAAAATTAAATAAACAGGCTATTGAACTACTGAGAAAGGGTGTAGCAAGGGATATTTTGAATTTATGTACAACACCAACATTGTTAAGTCCAATGAAATATGGAGGGTGGAGGATGTGTGTGGATGGTAGATAAATCATTAAAATTGCCATTAAATATATATTTCTTATCCTTCCTTTAGTTGATATGATGAATGCTCTTATAGGAGAAAATACTTTATCAAGATTGATATAATGAGTGGTTACTATTAGATTAAGATTCATGAAGGAGATGAATAAAAAATAAAATTCAATGTTAGGGATGGGTTATATGACTGGATGGTGATGCCATTTAAACTTTCCAATACACATAACACATTCATGAGGGTGCTGAAAACAATACTATGAGATTTCATTGGTAAGTTTGTGGTGGTTTATTTTGATATTAAATAAGACTAAAGAAGATCATTTAGGAAATTTTATAATGATATTAAAGTTATTAATAAAGGATAATATCTATGCAAATTTAAAGAAATATAGCTATATGTAAAATAGTTTGGTATTTTTAGGATTTGTATTTTTAGTAGATGGAGTAAAGATGGATGGAAAAAAAGTAAAGTTAATTATTGAACTTGGCCTATTCCAAGAAGAATAACAGAGGTAAGAAGTTTTCATGGTTTACAAACTTATTACGGTAAAGTCATTAGTAATTTTAGTAGTCTTTTTACACCAATAATAGATTGTGTGAGAATAGAATAATTTGTGTGGATAGGGAAATAACAAATAGCTTTAAATTTTTAAATAAAAATATTAGAAAAAAACTTATTAAATAACATTACCAGATTCTAACAAAGTGTCTGAAATGGATTCTGCTGCTTCACATGTGGGAATTGGTGTTGTGTTGAGTCAAGAAGGAACTTTAATAGTATATTTAAATGAGAATTTGAATGGGGTAAGAAATAATCATTCTACATATGATACATAATTTTATGCCATTATACAAGCATTAAGACATTGGAGGCATTACATAGTGCCTAAAGAGTTTATCGTATTTAAATATCATGAGGCTTTGAAGTATGTGAACACTTAAAATAAATTAAATAGTAATCATGCAAAGTGGGTGTATTTCTTGTAGGGATATAATTTAGTTTTGAAAGAAAGATCAAGAAAATAGAATTGGGTAGATGATACTTTGAGCAAGGGAGTGACATTGATATATACTATGGTGAGTAAAGTAGTTAGATTTGAAGTTATTAAGGAATAAATGATATTGATCTAAATTTTGGAAAGCTATCAGAGCAATGTAAGAATATTTGAGTAGGTAAAACTATCAGGGACACTTGAAGTGGTATGATAAAAAGGTGAGAGTTAACTATGGGAATCAATCCTATAAACATGATGTTTTATACACGAATGCCTAGAATGACACTCAGGTTCATACGAGAATGAAAAAAGTAAATATGTCTATGATTATTACCAAACACATAAAATATTACCCAATAATTACTAAGTAGGATGCCAAAATAACTGAAAGTCAACAATGGTTTTTTATATCCATTCATAACCTTTCTCCTATAATAGGAACAAATAGCAAGGATCAAGCTAGCTCATCTAAATAAGTAGATGTGGAATATACATAAGATGTTATCTAAGGATCACCTTCACATATTGTCACTTCTACTCCTCCTCTACCTATAACTATCATAGAGGGTCCTACATGTTTTGCTAGGGCAACTGGGATATTTCTATGATGTCTTTTCCTCCAATCATCACTATTTAGTAAGTAGGACTTCATGCCTTCCTTTCTTCATTATTTTAATTTCTCTTCCTTCATCACTGGCTCATATAATTACACCATCATTCTCACTTTCCTAGTTACTTGGAAAAACATCTACACCTCTTAACACACCTCCAATAGCTACTTCTACTCTCACTTCATCTCCACATATCACCCTAGTAGCCTCATCATTTCCCATGCCACCTCTTCTAGGACAAGATTCCATTTCTAATAAGGCACCTATTACTTACAAGAAATAACCAATAATCCCTTAGACTCACCATAAAACATAACAATATAGGGAGGACCTTAAGAAATATTAGGCAAATAAAAAGAGAAAGGAAGTGGTTAACGAAGGTTAGATCCCCTTAATGTACTAGATAATGATGAAGAATAAAGGAAGTGGGATACTGAGGAAAAGTGGGTGTCTAGGACATTAAAAAATGATATGAATATATCAATGAAACTATAGAAAGTGATCTTGAAGATAAAAGGATGATCGAAGATAATGCTCATCTAGGAAGAATTGAGATATTGGGAAAGACTAATGAAGATCCTGCTGAGCTATTATAAGATATAAAAAAAGATGAATAAGGTGAGGTAAATTAAAAAATATAAACCTCAACATAGGATCCATCATCAACCATACCTCCATGCTCTCTAATTCAAACTATATCAGTTGCAAAAATAGCAACTTCCCTAACTACATCTCCCTAAAATTATAATTACATAAATATCTTATTCCTTGGATACTATAATTTATATCACCACAATATATATTATATGGACTGCTTCTCATTGTTTACATTCTTTAGAACAACAAATAAGGCTCGAGTAGAAATAATGACAATTTTGTCAACCGCAGTCCATACTCCTCTAATTTTGGCTTTCCCACATCCAAGTCAATCTCATGTGATCCTTATTACTACTAACACCACTATAGGATTTATATATACATCAATTAGTAGCTATGTACAAAACTTACTTGACACCCACATGACATAATAATTCTTTGGTGCCACTAACCCTCTATCTTCTTAGCCAAGAAGGTAAGTGTATTTTGAGAGTCTAGTGTCCACATCTATTTTTTATACAAAAGCTACTCCCCCTGGGCCATCTACACAACAAGGCATGCCCATTAGCCAAACTTTCTAGATAGATTCGTCTACAATTACAATATATAAAGAGTCTAGGAAGGTCAAGTATATCATTGATGCCTTAGCATAGAAGAAAGTGACTAGCAAGAGGAAAACTATACCTCTTTTCACTTAGTTGGGGGCATATTCCTTTAAACAAATGCTTCCTCTAGGGAAATATCATACTTATACTCCTACATAAATAAATTAAATAGAGAAATTAATTGCATTGAATATCCCTTCATGGATTCAAAGGTTACAACAAGAAGAAGATATGATCTGGTAATTATAAACCAACCAATGGTTAAATTCCATTTCGATAGATTAAAAAACAACTTAATAAAGTTAAAGAGGAAAAAAATCATGGTATTATGGGAAAGGTTGAGTTGGAGTAGAGAGAAGGCATTATGTCTAACAAAAAAAAGGAAAACTAAATCCTGTAACTTAGACCAGTACATGTAGTATACCTAAAAATAATTGGATGCCATAAGGGGATTAATAAAATAAATGTTTATAAGCTATGAAAAAATTATTTATAAGTGTCAAGAGAGGGGAACTATTCATCTCCGAAAGGAAGTCATTACACATTTACGGGGTGAAACCAAAAATCTATATGACATAATATTTTTGATAACGTATGCAAACCTTTTGTCCCAACCTAAATGTTGAGACATATATCAATTAGTTAATAAAATGAAGATGATGGAGACCAAGCTCCAATTTTTGAGATAAGATAAAATAAACAAGGCATTTGCCCACTTAAATTTAATAATATCACCATATGTTAAATGGGCCCAAAATCATGTGGATACTAGAAAAGATAGATTGATTGAGTGGCATCAAGAGATGCAAGATTTAGTACAATAGTTTACAAATCATTAAAGACAAGTCATATCAATTTTGAAAGATATGAGGTTTATTAGAGTAATCAAACCCCTAGGGCAATTAGTTTTTAAGCCTATTTTTGTGAATATTTTCTAGGTTGTAGTTGATTGATTTAGAATAGAGATTGAAGAGATCATTAAAATAACCAATGAAGAGATTTTACATTTAATAAATTTTTCTAGAGACAGGTTTATTGTAACATAAACCTTTTACATAGAGGTTAGATTCTCATTCAGAACTCACATGAGGATGATGGAAAAGATCCCATAGTTGTTCAAGTAACTTTTGCTAGATTTTGAGGCTATTATTATTGATTTTTCAGACTTACCATGCCTTATACCTATAGATCTAAGGATAAAATGAGTCAAATTTGACACCAAGGGATTATTTATCACCTCCAAAATGCACTTCAACTATGAATTTAGTCATATCTCTAGTTGGCATGTCCACACCAGTAGTACCCATTCAAACTAGAACTCAATCCGTGACTGTAACTATAGTTATAACTACAAGCATGAAAGTTCCATCTATTAAGATTTCCATGTCATGAGGAAGCTTTTGTAATTGAAACTTAACTTGTAAGCTAACTTTATCTTTAGTTTTTCTATTTCCTTTGATTGATTATCCTTTTGACACAACTATTATTTTGGGTGAATATATTGTAAACATGCATGCTATGTATAAGATTATACATGCAATCTATTTCTATTAGTTATTTTTATGTTACCTAGGATTATCACAACATTGACTTCACTTATCCATTACTTCTAAAGTACTTATATAATTTAATGTTCTTTGCATTCAACTCTTCTCAATGCAATATGGATACTCAGCCTCTATTCATTAAATCTTGTAATCCTACACATTCAATGAAAATGGAAATGTCAAAAATTATAAATAATTATTTTATATGCATACTCTAATGTTTATTTTTACATCGTAAGAAACATCAAAGTAGCAGGAGAAGGCCACATAACATTCACACAATAAAAACAAAATTTACATCTACTTCACCATTAATAGATCCTATCAATCCCATCCAAATCTAAAGCACATATGAATACAAAAATCTATTTACATTAAATTCTATAAAACTTCTTACATCAAATTTAGCATTTGGGATTAACCAATCAACCTATATTTATTTATTGTTCAAGGTATGAACATGTTTTACATCCACTTTCTTTTCAGATAATATCAATAATCACAAAAAAAACAAAATCTACTATCTTCCATAGGGACTTGGTGCATGACACCCTCGATAATATCAAAAATCTAATTCATATAACCCTAGACCCTAAACCATATAGAATAGGTAGGTGGATGTGTAGAATGGGTGGGTTTTAATGAATTTTTTTATGACCAGAATTATAATTTATATAGGCAATCATGTATATTTTTAATAGGTTTAAATATTATTTCTTTTGAGATTTAAAAAAGTATGTAGGTGTTGATGTGAATAAGGATTATATATCAAAGTTAATATTTTTAAGGGGTCCAGGTGTTAGTGCCCAAAAATTAACCAAGACCATTTGTACCCTTGTTGAAATTAATGTTTTGTTACCCAAGTGATTACATCCTATCTACAAATGTCATCCTAAATAAAACCCTATTCTTACCCTATGAAAATCCTATGTAATAGGCTTGATCATGTTCATAAGAATTAATTTGATGTTAAAGTTTCAGTTCGTGCAAAGGAGGTGGCCTGATATATGACTTTGAAGAGTTCATACTCAGGTAGAAAGGTCTAAGTACTCTCTGAATACAATCAATATGGGAAATATATGTTTTCAAGGGTCCTTAGAATTTACATGCCATACTAGATTCAATGTATCAAATGGTCCCCATTGTATTTTAGGCTTATTAGCATGAAAAAAGCAGGGAGATCCATAATATGAAAAACTAGTGAGCAACATAGCAAAATGATACCTAGTATAAGTTATAGGAATTTTTTATCTCTACTTTTTATGCATTTCCATTTTCCAATATCTACTACTAGAACTAAACAAGAGGTATCAAAGTGAACCCAAAGTGTTAGTTCTAGATTTTATGGACCCTATAAAACCAAGAAAAGGGATGCATGATGTGACTACACATTTATGCACTTAAATGGAATTCATGTGAAGGAGACATGTTCCATAACATGAATGCTTATTTAAGCACATGTCCCTATGATTATGTGTGACAATTATTAGCGCAAATTCTTCTAGTGAGCATTCATACCACATTTACAAAATGAATTCTATTAATCAGAGAGAAAATTAAAAATATCAAATCTAGTTCATTTGAAATGATACATATTAATAAAAGGCATGTTTTATAACTACCACATAATTTGCTCCTCTTAGTGATATGGATGGTTTGGTAGATCTAAAAGCATGTGATTGAAATGGCCATGGTATAATACTTCTTGATTTAACAAAATCATACCCCTATCAATATACACCAACCAAGGTTATTTATATCCATCCCTTCATGGAGTTCACAAATAAATCTGGCAAGGATATTTTTATTAAGTTTAATAAAAATTATCAATTGTAGCCTAGCAAGTAAGCATAACAAAGGCTACATAGATACTAGAATTGATGCCACAAAAGACCCTTACCATGTGGAAGGACAAATGGAGTAAAACAACATTTGATTTTGTTTTGAAAAAAAGATAAATGCATGGTAGTTGACAGATATTTGGATACTGACTGTAGGTTTGACCAATTACAATTCACACCATAAAGTTCCAATGGAGGTTTGGGGGTCAAAATGCAAATTACGTTTGAGAAGGACAAAGTCTATGGGGTAATTTACTTGGGAATGCAAGTTTAGTTTTGCAATTTCCAAATTGTAAATTATTATTAAAGTTCTAGATCCAAAAATGCAAAGCATGGAATAAAAGGGAAGTTAAAATGTAATTAACAATTAGACAAATTGTGAATTGTAAATTTTTCTTCCATCTTCAGATCTTGTAGCACAAAAGGGATAGAAAGGAATGGGTGAAAATTAAAAAGGAATTAAAAAATAAAAGAAACCTTCTTGTAGAAGTGAAGGGGGAACTAACAATTTCACAAGAGTTCATTGAATCATTTTGGCCTAAGTTTCAGGCCCAAGATGCCCAACTTAAATTATAGTGTGTGGAGATCTCAAAACAAAAGAATAAATCTCAATCATATGAATTTTTTTTAGACATGCCCACTTGGAAGCTGAAAATGAGAATGAAAATTTGAACCTTGCAGAGACTTATTGCCAGGAGATGGAACAACATATAGCTAATGAAAGAGAAAGAGTGGATGAATTATAGAAAGAGTTGCAGAAAAAGAAATAATTTCTGAATCAATTTTTTGGAGAAGTAATCTCTCTTAAGAAGGAACTGCAACAAAATAATGTGTCTTTTAATGATGCTCAAACTTTATTACAACTCAAAGAATCTAAGTTGGTTGCGGTCAGGATTGAAATCCAGCATTTGAAGTCTAATGTTACATTTCTTCAAGGGAACCTAACTAATAAAGATAAGGATCTTGTTGTTTCAAAAAGGAATTTATAGGAAGTACATGAATAATTTTCATAGCTCAAGTGCCTCATGAGAGCCAAAGAAGATCAAGTTGTCAAAAAAACTCTTATGCCAAAGGATAAGGAGGAGCAAGTGAAGTTGATGCATCTTGAATTAGATGACCAAAAACTAAAGTTATCATAAGTTTTTATATGATGGAACACATTTAAAATCTTTCAATAAATATGGTAAAGTATATTAAAGAAGGTAAATGTTTGACAATAAAAGAGGACTCGACATTGATGCAAACCAACTTTGAACTATTTTCCCCAAATTATGCTTTATTAAAAATTGAATTATAGCTTTAGCATATCTAGGAGAACTCAATGGAAGATCTAAGGAGATTGAAGCAATCATAAGTTGAGATTGAATCAATGAAAGAGTTTCTAAAGAAAAAGGAAAAGGAACTCTTGGATGCCCATAGAGTGTTGGATATTAAAGACCAAGAAACTAAAACATTTATGAACCAATGGGATGTTAGGAGAAAATAAATTATTGATATTCATGATGAGGTCATTGAGAAGGCAAATGGTCTAAATAACTTATATGCAATTGTGAAAAAAAATACCAGAGCAAAAGACTTTAGGGGAGCTAGCAATAGAGAAGATAGAACTTGAGGCAACGCATCTTGAAATTGAGAATGCAATAGGTGCATTGAGAAACCTTATAGATTTGAGTCATAAGCTACTTGTAGAGATGCAAACATATCTTTATCTATCTATAGATAATATTGTCCTTCTCAATAAAATGGTAGATGAGGAGGTTTAAATAGGATCACAAAAAAGAGTATCAAAGATGAATTCTAAGAAATGCTTGTGTAGGCATTGACCAATCATTTTGATGTAAAATTCCTTGTACTTGAGAGCTTTAGGATCATTAGTGAAGGGTGTGAATATGACGAGGAAGGTTTTAAAGAGATGCAAGAAGAAAATCTTATAATATTTCACTTGGTAGCTTGGAATTCTTATTTGGACTATGAGATTGGTAGTTGCAGAGATGGATTATTGTGTTGAAGAAAATATTGCTAAGGAAAGGGTTAGGATTCTAGAAAAATCTTCTATAGGGTACTCTGCTAAACCAGGTTGGATTAAAGTTAGGTGGAGAGTAAAAAAATGGCATGTTTCAAAAAATTACAAATGAGGATCCTTGAGTCCCTAAGAGATTTTTGTGGCAGAAGCAACTTGCAAAATGTAAATCTTTAAAATGCAAGTTGCAAATTATGGTCAACTCTCCTAATCATACCAGTCAAAACAAGTGGAAAAAAGTCAACTCAAGTGGAGCTTTATGGATATTTTGAGGGGAAATATAATTTTTAAATTTTACAAATGCATAAATTACAAATTGGACATGGATCTCCCAAACCTACTAGTCAATGCCAATCAACATGAGGTCCTAGTGCAAGAGGAAACTTTCAAGGCCAATTGTAATTTTAAACTTTTACAAATCACAAATTGTAATTGGAGTTCCTATTTGTACTAGTCAATGTAGGTCAATATGAGGTCCTAATGGAAATCAAATCTTTCAACTCCAATTGAAATTTTACACTTTTATAAATTGTAGTTGGATTTCCCATTTTCCTAAGGAAACTTTTGAGTAGAATTGCAACTATGAATTGTAATTTGAAAATTAAAAAATGGAGTTGGAGTTCCCATTTCCCTAAGGGAACTTTTAATGGGAATTGCAACTGTGAATTGTAATTTGTAAGTTTACAAATTATAAATTGCAGTTGGAGTTTCTATTTTCCTAAGGAAACTCTTGAGGGAATTACGACTATGAATTGCAATTTACAAACTTGAAAATTACAAATTATAGTTGGAGTTACCATTTCCCTAACAGAACTTTTTATGGGAACTAAAACTACAAATTATGATTTTATAATTTGTAAATTGCAAAACTACTACAAAGTTCCATATTTCCCCAAAATAAAGGAAAATTACAAATTTGCAAAAGGGACCATAATTTCCCCAAAAGGCTAAAATATGAAAAGTGATGCACTTATGCATTGAAAAATATGGAGGCAGCCCTAAAAAGAAAATGTGGAAAAGTCAAGTTGGATCCAAAAAGCAAAAAGTTAAAAATAACCTAAGTTTTGCATTTTCCATTATTTTGCTTGTTCAAACACCTCCATGGGAGAAATATTGTAGGTTTGCAAAGCCAAGGTGGGCCATTTCAAAGGAGATTTTTCAAATGGGCATGTATTTGAGCTATTCAAAATCCATCATTACAAGGCATGGTTGTTTTTTGGTGCGCATAGAGGAAGGGTAGATGCTAAGAAGGATCTAGATTTGTAAATAAGTTGTTAAAGGCATGTCTAAGGCAGTTGCATAAGTAGACAAAGATATTGTCTAGATTTAAAGATGAATATTCTCCTTGAAGCTCATCTGAAATGCCTTTCTAACTAATAAATCAAAGGATTTATTGCAAATCTTCATCATTACTTATAGAGGTAGTTACAACAACGATTTTTCACGCAAAGGGATGAAGATTGCAATTTTTAGCTAGGAGCATCTTAGAAGAAACTTGAGTGTTGACTACAATTTTAAAATATTTCAAATTGAAACCTATGTTCCCAGATTGCAAAAAATGGTAAAAATGTATAAATAGAGGGCTTGTCCTATATTCTAAGGTTTTTGGTTATTTTTCTCTTTATGCCCTAGGCTCTTCAAAATTTTAAGATCTATTGATGTGTGTATGTATTATCTCCCTTGATAAGGTGGTTGTAGTTGTACAACCATTAGCAAGTTTTCAGAGTATGTTTATATCTCCCTTTTCAAAAGAGCAAACTCACCATGCTTGTCTCCATGGTATCATTCTAGGAAAATGATGTATGTAATTTTTATTTGCAAAGTTAATGGGAATACTTACAGTTTATACTCTTTCATTTTAATGAAGTGCAATAATATGTTTTGAAATTTTTGTTGATTGGATATTTGGTTTTATGCTCATTACTAGTTGTCATCTTAGGCTTAGATCTAGTTTATAAACCCTTTCTACAGTTTAATTTAACAATATGTTGTTGAGAAACTATTTAGGGCACCCAAGGTTTATGAATTCAATAGGAAAAAGTATGTGAGATTCTAAGTGTAGCTCAAAAATCATTTGGGTGGTTACAATCCATTAGAACCAATAAACATAAATCATTCCTAGTATTTATCTTAGATTACATCTAAGTTTTTTGTATTTTTGCAAAGGAATGATGTCATGAATGTTGAAAGAATCTTTGTTGTTTGAAAACCACCATCACACCACCCTTTATAATAATTATCAAATTTTTCCTATATGTCTTACCCTGCAAATAATACCCCTTGTTGTATATTTTAAGTATTATTTTCTTGTAGATGCATAAATATTACATATACAAAATGTGTCTATATTTTATGCTTTAAATCCAACATTATAATCTCCCATTTGATCATTGTTATTGAAAATTCTTTAGAATGAAGGTTACAAGCACATCCACATCTATCTTCAGTATCTTGTGTTTGAATTAGTGCATTTGTGCATTTTGTGTGAAAACATTTCTTGAGTGGAGTGTGCAAGTTTGGTTATGCCCTGGTCAGACCTACATTTGTGTGTTAAAAAAACCCATGGAGATTGAAGTGTAGTATCATTCCATGTGAGCAAGCTAGCCCTTAGGTCCTCTCACCTTGGTTTTGATAGAGCCAGAAGTAATAAGAAGCTAACGATACCCTTTATCTATACCTCCTAATCATTGTATACATATATTCCATCTATGCATTAAAAACTTCCTCAAATCTAATGATATATTAGTGGGTTTACCATACACATTTTCCATTTTTATTAAGTGTGCATGGTTGAGCAAAAAAGGTGTACAACTAGGAACCAACACTCACCTAGTGTCATTATTGATTAATAATAAGATCCATGGCACTTGTGTTGTCAAGAGCTCTTATAAAGAGATTTAATTAATTCAAGCTTGAAATTTATCTACCTATTATTTTCTACATTGATTATACGTGGTCCGTCAATGCCAAAACACTCAACTAGCACCATTTTCGGGGATTAAATTGAAGTCTTAGTCACTTTTGTTTTGGCAGACTCTTGTAGAGAGATGATTATTAGTTTCATGTTCTAAAACTTCTTTGCCTATTGTATTGATTTTGAATCTTCTGGCTATCAACACCACTACCTTTATTAGCACTATTGTCAGGGATTATTCTTTTTACCCATGTTATTGAGGATTCTTGTAGAGGGTTGTAAATTTTTTTTAGGTTATTAAGTTTTCTACCTATATTTGATGCATGTAATTTTAGCTTTACTTTCACACAATTTTTTTATTATTTCATGAGTTAAAAGTTAAGGTTATTTTAATTTGATTCATTACTTTAAGTGGTTAACAATAGTAGTACTCTGCTGGGGAAGTTGTCAAAATTTAAAAGATTTGATAATTGACTTCTACTAAATTTTCTATAAATAACTATTAAAATGAATGTTGGAAGGTGATTTACCCTTTTGAACATAAATATAAAAATGTCGGTATATTTTTATTCATGTCTCATCATTAATTCATTGAAATATGTTTTCAACATTTATCACAACCTTTTCCTAAATTTGTAAATCCTAGAAGCTTGATTCTAGTGGTGAGTCCAGCTTTATCATCTAGTTTCAAGGAAGATCAGTGCTTATTTTGAATATCTTTTTTAAGTTTCAACTTAGAATGTTTTCTTGCTTGTAAATATGGAAGTATTGAGATCATCCTTTGAAGGTGACTCATAAAAACAACTTGTCTCACCCTTAAGTATCCATCAAATAAGAAAGAGACAAGTTTAGAGGCCAATTAAAGGGCAAAGTTTAGCTATTAAGGATTGTCTAGACTATCAAGATTATGATAATCTTGAGCTTTTTGTTGAAATTCCTATTATTGAGGACTATCATAGCTCTCCTAGTAATTTAAAATCATATAGTCCCATTTACTATCTAGTTCTTTCTCAACCAGCTAAATCCCCTCCTATGTTTGATCTACTAAGTCCACCTCACTCACCCCTTCATAGCCCTTTGCCATTTGTTCTTGAACCTACTATATAACCAATCATGAGGTATAGGGATCAAGATAAAAATGAATGTCTTGTATTTCACATTCCCAGATTCAGACCAATTAATTTTGATGAAATGGAAGGCTATCCCAATGAACTCCAAAATGAAGTAAATAACTACCTTTCCAAATTTCAAAGGAATGATGCAGTGACTGGTGATCAACCCTTGAGGGATTTTCACATTATCATTGAGTATTATAAGGTTGAGCATGAGGATGTGTGCATTGAGTTATTTGTGTAAACATTGGAAGAATATGCTCATTAATGGTTCAATTCTATTACCCATGGATGCATTGATTAATGGGAAGAGATGAAGAATGTTCTCAAGATTTAGTATGGTGATAAATTTAAACCTAGGTTTCTTTTGGCTGAGTTTCAAAACATAAAAAAAGAACCCCAATGAGTGCATGCAGGACTTCAATACATGGTTCAATAAGACTATGATTTGGATGACTAAAAACATTGAGCTTAGTGATACAACATGCTTGATTTTTCACTAAAGCATTACAATTCAAAAATACACTTCTCTTAACCAGTATGATACTACATATCACTATGTTCTCCATACATGGGTACATCATGTTCTATCTAAAGATGTAGCAATCAACATGAAGGGAGAATTTTAGGTTTTAAGGGAATTTAATGTTTAAGTTAAATAACATTAATATATGTTGTTATAATTTCTATTAATAAGTATTTTAGTGAAATTTGGTACATCTGCTACCCTATTGTTACACCTTTAAATTATATTAAATTCTTTATGAAAAAATAAACTAGTGTCATATTAATCAACTAATATACAATTTTAATTTTGTAGATATCAAATAAAATACTGCTCTAGTGACCTCATATTAGTTCAAAATCTTGAAATACTTCTTCATCTCAATCAACCATGCTTTATCTTTGTCACCCAAAATAGTTCCATCAAACTTATGTAGATTCACCTTTTTCAAATATTTATCCAACTTCATAGCTAACTAGACTCTTGCATCTTAAGGGTTTTACTACTCAATATGATGCTTTTTAGGTTCATCTTAGTGTTCTTCTTCTTCATGGTCATGAAATTCCTATTCTAGGGATGAAATTGGGTCCCTGGTTACATTCATGGATGTGATAATTTTATCTAACACTACCACTTACTGAATGACAAATTGATTAATATTAAATGGAGGGTTTTTGTCATTGAAATTTGAATGACCCTCATTGGATACTCTAATTTTTAACATTCTCCTTTCTAGTAAATATAAGGATATGAAAATATTAGTGGACTCATTAGGTCCTAGAGTTTGAACCACCAACTCTGATACCCCATGTAACATCCCAACTAAGATTTACCTAGAATTACATGATTCAAAAAAAATTAACCAATGTATTCTCTCATTAGATTTCACCATGAGAATCTAATTAGTGATCTAAATAAAATACACTAAGTATGTTAACTATAAAATAATCATGTAAAAACTACCTATTACTGATCACTAACATTATATGCAACAAAACATAGTTCAATATAGAAAGTAATTACAAATGTCTAACAACAACTGGTATAAACATACAACCATTGATGTCAATGTATAATAATTAATAATTAGAACTAATTAGATATAATGTTTTAAAAATAATAAATATAATACAATGTACAGGATCCATGGATCCATAGAGAAAGAGTTCTCAAGATCTAGTATCTATGGTGAACTCAAATGTCATCTCTAAATAAGTATTGTTATGGGGAAGGAGAGCATCATCTTAGTAATTTTCCACACCAAGAAAATACCATTGATCACTTGCACAATCTCCCATTAGGAAATGGCTCTCCCTTCATGGAATATTAGATAGTGACATGTGAGAATCTAGAGAGACAAGTTAGCATTGTATGTTGTATGATTTTTAAGAATAAGTAGTATACCATAAAGAAATTGATTCTAACATGATATCGCAAAAACATGTAAATCATACATATGAAATTACAATGTCTAACTAAAATTACTTTGGCTAATGTTTTCAATACTCATTGATCTCTAGGATCATTCAAATCTATGCACATGACTTGGTTGGATTACCTTAATTTCATATTGGTGATACTAGTAAGCTAATTAAGACCATCTCACTACTTGCTCAGTACCATGAACATGATATTTGGTTAATATAACTATAACCAAAAAATTCATACAGATTTATTTCCTACTATAAGTCATAAAACATGATAAACACATAAATAATCAAAATGCACACATTTGGTTCATCCAACATATAAATAAATTTCCATAATATTATTTATCACAAAAGTAAATAAGTATAGTTTATATTAATCGTGTATAATTTATGTTTAGACTGCATAATGTAATTTACATAAGTAGATCCAAATGAAGTATGTTTCATGACAAGCACTAATATTATAGCCCTCCATATTATGTACATGCTACTCAATTTCAAATCGCCGGTCATAATAATTCTATATAAATAAATAACTCATAAATTAAGTTACATCTCATATGAACATCATCTTTCATTTATATGCATTTCTATGTTTTTATGAACATGTATTCTTATATTAATAGTTTAGTAACCCTGAACATTTATATGAATTATATTTAACAGTCAATAAAACTATATCTATAGGCACTCTTACCAATGTACTTATATGTGCTATATATGCACACAAGTACCTAAATTCTCTCACTATAAGTACTTGTACCTACTAGATATATTCTTAATATATATTGTATATAGGTACTCAAGAAATATATAAATAATATATATAATATCAATAGACATTTATAATTCAAATCAAAGACTTCATCCACTATAATTTTTTTTTTCACAAATATATTAAAGATGTAACATGTAACATTGCCTGAAATCAGACATAATTTATATTTAATATCCTGTAATACTTTGAGCTAGTTTAGAACAAGTTTAGATTGATTTAATATCATACCCAATTTATTCATATCAATATTAGACTCATTAGTTGTATTTAGCACACAATATACTCATTCTTGTGTTTATTATGACTAGATTGAGTGTATGTAAATTTATTATATTGCATGGCTAAGTGAAAGTGGATTGTGTATTTAATTTTTTCCAATGACGAGATATATGGAATATTCTTTTAATAAAGAATGACGTCAATGAATAATAAATATTTTTATGTGTGTGTGTGTGTGTGTGTGTGTGTGTGTGTGTGTGTGTGTGTGTAAAATTCATTGGTGTCATTCTTTATGAAAAGAATATTCCATACAGCTCGTTGTTGGAAAAAATGAAATACACACTCCACTTTCACTTAGCCATGCAATATAACAAATTTACATACACTCAGTCTAGTCATAATAAATTCATGATCAGCTATATAAATCACTACACATACCTGTATAGTTTGCTAAACATTTTGTATTGACTCATTGTATATTATCTATTATAACTAATTATAAGTGAATGATATTATGTTTGAATCTCTATATTCAATAACAATGAACTCAAATCACTATATAAATAGATCCATTCATTATTTTACACACACACACAATATATATATATATTGTCACCAAACACATTATTTTATATTCCACTGGCTAGCATATATATTCCTTATTAGAATATACATATTTAGTGTGTTTGTACCATAAGAGATGCATTCATAAATAATGTTTATCACAAGAACAATATATATGAACATCATCTATAGTGATAATATATAAATTATTCTTATCTATAATAGAATAAGGAGATTATTAATAATATATGTCAAGAATAATATATCATAAGAATAATATAACATCCATTATTCCAAGGTTAGCAACTATTTATCATAACAACTATGATAATTCTAATCATGTAACATTTTGGGTATGTTAAAATCAAAATATTGATCCCCAATGTCTAAGATAATGAAATTCATTACTAGTACCACTTAAACCAATTATGTTGACAAATTTATATGTATATAATGAAATATACCAAATATATTGGCCATTGGAATATATTGGTATACCACATTCCAGATAAATCACTATAAGCTTGTTATATAATTTCTTTGATTAGACATTCATGATAACATAGCGAGTTATAACCTAGTGATTTATACATTACCATAACAATTTATATATAAAGAGTCATAGTAGTATAGTTTTACAGTGATTACCTATCACTGTTTGGATTTACCATGTAAGAACAATGATTTATATGTATATTCATAGTGATATACTATATAGTTCATGATAAATCAATATGTATAAATCATTGTACTAGAATACGATACAAAATGCCTTCATGATTTCACATTAAATATATGTATAAATCATCACCTAATTTATATATATGTGCTTCATTTCATATATCATACATCTATGTAAATGTGGGGTGATTTCAATAAGGTAAGAGGATTTATGCAAAGTTGGATAATTTGTAATCTTAGATTTAGAGAATCATTCCTCTACCACTATAGTGAGAAGTTGGCAATTTCATTTGGCTTGTTAAACATGTCTCCTAGGAAGAGGCTTGTTAAGTTTGATTGGACCTTTACTGAAATTGAATTGTTTAATAAACATCATCATTAGTTTAATAAATGAATATCAGAACACATGTATGAAAGCACTTAATTTAGATATAATGTCTACTTGTATGATGAGGAGGTGATGAACTCCCACCCACAAGCCAAATTTTATAAAAATAAATGCAAGTGGAAGGACTTTAAGATCAGTTTTGGGTCACCAAAATCATACATATTTTGGGGAGGGACTTAATGAATTTCTTTACATGCTTTTAGACTAAAGTAACATATGCAAAGAATGAGTGTTTTTTATCACCCAAGTTCCCTAAATAGGACGGGAGGAGATCATACATGCAACACTCAGTTTCCTTAAACAAATGCTTCAATAAACAAGGATAAAAATGAAACTCTTATGAGTATTTAACTAATGTGAGAGTTCATTTTTATCACCAAAACAAAGTATGTAGTAGTTTTGAGCCCAATGGCATTTGTTGTTGAAAATTTGTAAGAAACATTAAAAATAACTAAGATATGAAAATAACTATGTTCAATTTAAGCACCAAATGCAATATGTGTAAGATTTAACCATGACTAAGCTTTACATTTTCCATCTTAGGTCCTGCAAATTTTTATAGGGTTTACCTACTTAGAATCTCAAAGTCAAGTGAAAAAACAATATTTCAAAATTAGCTCTCATGTTTTTTGGGTTTTTTGTCTCAAAAAATGATCATCATAAATCCACACAAGGATCAAGGTTGACATATAGATATCGACATTGATCAGGAAAATCATCAACATTTCCCTGTAAAACACACAAAAAAGATAGGTTATTTTGATTAAAAAAAATGGTTAATAAAATGAGATCAAAACCAAAATATCTCACAAGATCCTGGAAGAAAAGGTTTAGACAAACAATGTTCAAATCTCCAAACATAGAATGAAATCAAGGAAAATCAAGAAACACAATTGTTAGTTATTTTCCTGCCATGTTATGTTTTGCACAAAAGGATCGTGGTCATTTCCATGAATCGATGTCGATCTAAAAAATTGACATCGATCTTTGTGATTTGCAACTAAAAATTTGCATTGATCCCTATAACCTATGACTTGATTAAAATAGATATACATAAAAATGAAGTTAAAGCTATAATTTTCAAGATTTTTATACATCTATTAGCAAAACAAAAAATAACATATCATTCTTCTTGATTATATGGAATGCTATAATATCAATATGTGAATACGAAATTATGTATGGGGGGGGGTTAGTCTTGTGTATTGGGCATGGCAATATGTGGACATGGAATTATGTAGAGGGGAGATTATTCTTGTGTTAGTCCAAGAAATAAAACTCAAATAAACACACTAAAATCCTAATACCTCCAGTCTAGACACTATGGAGACCTTAGGTAACAAGCAAGTATATGAAAACACAATAAAAATATAAAAGAATGGTTTCTTTTACATTCATTGGAGCTTCCAAATGACTTGTTGAATGGCTTGCTCAGCTTGTGCATCAAAAATATTCATTAGTGAAGCTTTGTTGGCTTCACCTTTCCTTACAAATTTGGATTTTATTGCTTGGCTTAAGATTTAGGAATGGAAAAAATTCTTGTATGAGGATTATGGAGTAAATCTTTCATAATAACTCTACAATATCCAAGCTTATAAATGAAGGGGTATGGCATTGTATTTTTATATTCAAGAATTAACTCTCACACAAGGTGAGTTTAGATTGAGTTTAAACATGGAATGGGTTAAAACTAACCTTAGGTGAGTTGAGACTAACTCTAGTTGAGTTAATAGTTGCCATGTAATTACAATTTTCAATTACTAGGCATGGTTCTTAAATTAGATATTTTCAAAGAGCTTGACAACTCATAAAGACAATGATGAAAAGGATTGATATTTTGATTTTTGAAATTTTTATTTTTAAATATTCATTAATTACAAATGAATAATTCAACTAGGAATTTAATCTTGTTTAATTAGATGACTAATTTTGATTAGTATTTTAGCTCTTTCAAGATTTGATCAAGTGCCTTGCTTAATGGGTCCATAGGCCAAATTATCAGTTGTTATGTCACAAGGTGATTGGGGATGAATTTATGAGAGGTTATTATTGCATACAAATTGGTATCCCAAATAGGGATGCCTTAACATGATTCTGAGCATTGATGAATGATGTATGAATAAATTTGGGACATTTAGTGATTCCTAGGCTCAATTTACAATGATTGATAGGAATCAATCTGAAGCCTGGTCAAAATCCATTTGTGCCCAAAATTGGGTGTCTACACATGACACCCTTGTTATTACCACAAATCTAATTCATATAACCTTAAACCCTAAACCATGTAGAATGGGTAGGTGGATGTGTAGAATGGGTGAGTTTTATCGAATCTTTTGATGATCAAAATTATAATTTATATAGGCAACTGTGTATATTTTTAATATGTTTTAATATTCTTTATTGTAGAATTTTAAAAAAAACTATGTAGGTGTAGATGTGAATGAGTATTATAAATCAAAGTTAATATTTTTAAGGGATCTAAGAACATGAGAGCAAAATATAATTGAGATTAGTGTGTAAATTTTATTAGTGCGATGCAATTGACATTTTCCATGTGATGAGATCTGAGGGGAGATTGTAAAGCAAAGACCATAGGGAGCCAACTTCGTGAATCATGTCACCTCATGACGAATGAGCTATTACCATTTATCAGATATTCATTGATGACAAATGAATAAAGACATGGCAACCAAAATCTCTTAATGTGCCCATTCATAAACGACATCATCGAATGCCTTTTTTGAGGCTATAATAATACCAGTTACCTCACTAGCACTTTACTATCCATAATAGGATTAAATTAGTCATTCACACCTTTATAATGATATATAAATATACCATGCTACTATGAAGCTCAGCCAATTAAGATCAACTATGTATTTTTAAAATGTATAGGCGACTTTGTGGTTGGCCATCTTATATGCCATTGGGAACACCTTTAGAGAATTAAAATTAATCCCTATTGCATTTCTTACATATGAGAATGATTTCAAAATGTAATCACTGAACATTATTTGGATAAATATGTTTAAGATATCTCTTGACATATTTTAGATATGTTTTTTAAATAAATAAATTATTGAAATGAAATGAGAATAAATATAATTTTTAAAAAATAAATAATGTAAAAAAATTATGAAAAAAATTATTTCTATCATTTAAATTATATAAGTTGGACACTTGAATGAAACCTCTAAAAATATTGTGAGGGTTTAAGAACACTATTATAATATTTTATAAGTTTATATTATAATAGAAACTTTCTTAAATAATTTTTCAATATCTTATTTAATATAACTCTAAAATTAATAATTTATAAATTTAAATAATATATGTATACATAATTTAGATAATTAAATATGATATAAACTTATTATTATTATTATTATTATTATTATTATTATTATTATTATTAAACTTTATTTCATATGAAACAAGTTTAACTGGGAACAAAATAATACAATAAAATTGAAACATCCCTCCAAACATAACCGTGAACACATCATAAAACAATTCTCAATAAACTATAAAATTAATATAATCACATAAATAGAGCTAAATTGAACATTTAAATCACAATCCAACTCACACAAACTCATAAATCCAAAATCATAAATCCACAAACTCCAAATCAAAATGCAAAATTCAATTTCATTTTCAATACCGAGTAGCTGGGAATTGAGGAACGGATCACAGTGATTTTGAAAACTTTCTTAAAATAAAAGAACGGTTCTCAGACCAAAGAGACTGCCGGATTGGTCATATCAGCGTACATCAAAGCCAGAATCACCAGCGAAATCATTATGCAAACTGGAACCAGCAATAATATAAGAGGCGGCGGAGGCAGAGGTGGCAGTACTAAAGGAAGAATTAATAATGTGGCAGCCAGGCATAAGAGTGCCAAAATGGACTCAATATGGAAGCAGTTGACAGTAAATGGTTGCTTATTTTGCCTTATTTCCGTTCTTCTGTGTACTTTGTACACCGCAGCAGATGAAACATTGGATGGATCGTTCATTATTATGCTCAGAAACACTGTATTTAAAGATCTTCCCGGCATACAGAACGAGAATAAATTTTTCTTCGGCACATCACTTTTTGTAAATTTCGCATCTGAAATTCCCACTAGAGATCAGATTAGATTTTCTTCCAAGTATTTGCAAGGGAGAAATATATATCCAGCGAGCCGTGTTCCCCCGGCATGTTATATTTTTGGCAGGGAAATGAAATGTTGGAAATATGCACTGTATCCCGTATTGAATTCAAAGTCTTTTGCGTGTTTAACTAACTTGCTTTGAGATTTCTTCTACCAATTGATTCCCCGCGAATAATTCAAGAAGCTTGGTCAAATTTTGTTAGCCTTTGTAACAAACTTTTACCATATGGTTAAACACTTATTCCTAATTTTTAGGTATTAAAGCTGTTATTAGGTGTAGGATTGTGGTATTTTAGAGTATTTTTATGTTTATTGATTATTAATTTATTTTATTTTATTTTTCTTTATTATCTTTTTTTTATTTTTATTTTTTTTACTTTTGGTATGGTGGTCTATATTAGGAATTGTACGGTTTTAAGATGGGTTTTTATTTTATTTTTGTTTTCTGTTTATCATATTTTATATATTTAATTTTTTTATGTTTTTTTATTTATTATGAATTGATTTTTACGTTAATAAAATTTTAATTTAAATATGAGAAATTTATAAATTCATATTTACATTAATATAGATAAAACATAAATTATAGAAAATAATTATATATTTATAATAAAAATTTATTATAAAAGTCCAAAAGATAGTTAATCCAAGCATTTAGAATAGAATCAAACTATTTATTTCTTTGATATACATTCATTCTACCTTGACATATTATATAAGATTAAGCCTTACATTCATTGCACTACATCTTGACACATGCATTAAGTGTTAATTGTACCTTTTTTAAAACTTATTTAGAGGTTTGATAATAATTGAAGGATAATAGAAGTCCTTGAATATTTTCCACGAGTTTTAGAAATCTTAAAGTACATAAACACAACAATCAAATAAAAAATTCCTTGTACAAAAGTTTCCAAAACTATTAATTGAAATTTACAAAAAAGTGCATTGATATTTTTAAAATAATGAATTGGTGAATAGTCTATATTTGTTGTAATTTTTGTTAGTTTTCTTTTTATTATCTAGACATTCTATGTTTTTTTTTTTTTTAAAGTTATATGTAAATTTATAATATATATAAACGATATGATAAATAATCAATTCAATGTCCATATTATATCATTAAATTTTTATATTTTTATTATAAAATCTGTATTACATCATAAAAACGTATTTCTAATTATTATGATTTTATATTACATAATTTAAATTATAATAATTCTATATTACATAATTTTATTTATAATAAATCCATATTGCATAGTTCTCTTATAAAGATTTCATAAATAACATTTATTTCATCCCCAATCTTTTATCTCCTAAAGTAATAATCCTATAATGGGACGCTTAGTTATTTCCATCTTTAGAGGAAATATGACATAATGAATGTGTCTCATTCTTTGAGGGGGCACGTTGGAAGAAATCAACTAAGGATGTAGAGGTACCTCCACTAACCTTTTTAAAACATGAAAATCCATATTTCGAGACTTCAACATGCTATTATGACGTAATTCATGTGTAAAACGTGAATATCGTGTTTCTTAGGGTCGTTTTCCCGACAGTAGGTTCCATGGCACATGAAGAATATTGGTCGCAACACATTATTAATTCAGAAAAAATCATGGCACATGAAGAATATTGGTCGCAACACATTATCAATTCAGAAAAATTTACTAAAAAGTAAGAAATAGAGAGAACTTTGAAATATAAAAATATTGTGTTTTCAATATAATTATTTTTGGTATAAAAAAATATTAAAAATAAGATTAACGTTAATCATTTTTTAAAAAATATTAAAAATATTAAAAATTAAAAAATAAAAAATAAAAAAGAATTGAAATATAAAATAATTATCTTTTTAATAGATTTATTTTTGGTATAAAATAATTATTAAAAATAAAAAGTAGAGAGAATTTTAAAATATAAAATTATTATTTTTTAAAATATATTTTTAACATATTGAACGTTCAATAATCAAATTATTAATATATTTATAAAATTAATATGGATTTTTTATTTTGTTTCTCAATTCACCAACTTATTTTATAATATATCATTTTAAATTTAATAATTTTTTGTTAAAATTGTTAATAGTCAAAATACAAAAAATGACATGTCTAATGTGAAAAAAAATTCCATTCATCAACTTATCTTATAATATATCATTTTAAATTTAATAATTTTTAATTAAAAATTTTAATGGTCAAAATATAAAAAAATGATGTGTCTAATGTGAAAATTTAGGAAGGGGATGTACTTTAAGGATGAGTAATATGAGATGGGATTGTATTTTAATATTCTCAATGTCAATAGGTTCCCTTAACTACTTAAAGTTATATATATTTTAAAAACTATTATATTTATTTATAATTTTAAAATGAAGATAGTATCATATATATTTAATTATAAAATGATTTTTCTTAGGTTTTATTGTATTTCACTACTTTTTCACACTCTTTGTAGAAAGAGAATGAATGATCATTCCCCTTTTAAATATTAAACTGTATGTTTTATTCAAGATTCTAACTTTACTAAGGCCCTTGTTACCTACAAGAGAAAGCCCAAGAATCCCCTAGACTCACCATAGAATGTATCAATAGAGTGAGGACCATATGAAATACAATGCAAAGAAAAAGAGAGAGGAAGAGGTTAACAAAGGTTAGATCCCCTTGATGTACTAGACAATGATTAGGAAAAGAAGAAATGGGATACTAAGGAAAAGTGGGTGTCTAAGACATTAAAAAAGGGATAATAATATATCAATGAAACTATAAAAGGTGATCTTGAATAATATTGGATGATCAAAGATGATGCTTAGTTAGGAGGTATTGACATATTGGGAGAGACTAAAGAAGAGCCTACTAAGCTATTGTGAAATATACAAGAAGACATGGAAGGTGAGGTAAATTCAAAACTACAAACCTTAACATAGGATCCATCATCAACCACACCTCCATGATCTCTGATTCAAACTATTTTAGTTACAACAATAACAATGACCCTAGGTACATCTCCCCAAAATGTAATTGCATAAGTATCTTATTCTTTGGCTACTATAACTGCTATCACTACAATATGTATTATAGGGACTAGTTCTAATTATTTACATTATTTCAGCCCCACACATAAGGCCCATGTAGCCACAATGCCAATTTTATCAACCCCAGTCCAAAATCATCTAATTTTGGCTTTCCCACCTCCAAGTCAGTCTCTTAAGATCCCCAATACTAATGACACCACAATAGGATTTGAATGTACATCAATTAATAATTACCTACAAATTTTTCTTAACACCCACATGACATACTCAATCTTTGGTGCTACTAACCCTCTATCCTCTCAGCTGATAGGGCAAATGTATTTTGAGATTCTAATGTCCACTTATATTTTTTCTACATAAGAAACTCCCCCTAGGCCATCTACATAACAAGGCATACCCATTAGCCAAGCTTCCTAGATGCCTTGGCAAAGAATAAAGTTTCTAGCAAGAGGAAATCTATACATCTTTTTCTTGGGTTGGGGGAATCTTGCCCTAGACTAATGCATCCTCCATGGCAATCTCTTACTTATACACCTACATAGACAAAGAAAATAGAGTAACTGATTCCATTAAATTTCCATTCATGGATTCAAGGGTTATAACAAGAAGTAGGAAGATATAATCTGGTGATTCTAGATCAACCAATGGTCAAATTCCATTTTCACAGACAAAAAAACACCTTAAGAAAGTTAAAGATAAAAATAGTCATGGAAGAAGGCAGAAACGCTGAGTTGGAGTAGAGAGAAGACATATTTTGTCTAACCAAAAAAAATAAAAAGTAAATCCTCTTACTTAGACCAGACATGGAAAATACCTAAAGTTTTGTGGAGGCCACAAGATGTAATATACCTAAATTTTTTTTGATTCCATAAGGGTAATAATAAAAAAAATGTTTAAAAAATATGAACAAATTATTTACAAGTGTCAAGAGAGGAGAACCATTCATCCCCCAAAGGAAATCATTAACCATGTACATGGTGCAACCAAGAAGCTATATGTTAAAAAAATTGATAAGGTATGCAAACACTAAGTCTCAAGCTAAATGGGGAGACATTTATCAATTAGTTAATAAAATGAAGATAATGGAGGCCAAGCTCCATTTTCTGAGCTAAGACACAATCAATAGTGTATATACCCACTTGAATTTAATAATAGAACCATATGTTACATGGGCCCAAAATCATGTGACTACCAAAAGAGATGGATTGATTGAGTGGAATCAAGAGATTCAATCTTTAGTAAAGTAGTTTGCAAATCATGAAAGACAATATATCTCAATTTTCAAAGACATGAGGGTTACTAGAGTAATCAATTCCCTTGGCCAATTGTTTATGAATACCATTTTTGAGAATATTCTCTGGGTTGTAGTTGATAGATTTAGAGCAAATATTGGAGGGACCATTTGTATAACCAATGAGCATATTCTACATTTAATAAATTATTCTAGAGATAGGTTTACTGCCACATAAAAGTCTTTTATGTAAATACCAGAGCAGTATTGAACACTCAAATGAGGATGATGAACAAGATCGCATAATTGTTTAATCAACCTTTTCTAGATTTTTAGGCTATTATTATTGATTTTTCAGAATAGCCATGCCTTGTAACTATAAATAGAAGGAGAAAAGTAGTCAAATTTGACACTAGGGGATTATCTATCACCTCCACAAGGCACTTCAACTATGACTTTAGTCACACATCTAGTTGGCATGACCACATCAGTATTGCCCATTCAAATTAGAACTCAAGACATGATTGTAACTATAGTTACAACTACAAGCATGCAAGTTCCATCCACATCCATTACTATGTCATGAGGAAACATTTGTAATTGAAAGTTCACTTGTAAACTAAGTTTATATTTAGTTGTTCTATTCCCTTTGACTAATTCTTCTTTTGATGTAATTTTTATTTTTGGTAACTATATTGTAAACATGCATGATATGCATAAGCTTATGCATACAGTCTATTTTAGCAGTTATTTTGTGATACCTAGGATTATCACAACATTGACTTCACTTTTCCATTACTTTTGAAGTACATAGACAATTTACCATTATTTGCATTCAACTATCCTCAATACAATCTGCTCACATGGCTTCTCTTTGTTGAATCTCATAATCTTACACATTCAATGAAAATGGAAAAGTCAAAAACTATAAATAATTATTTTATATACATATTTCAATGCTTTTTTTTACATCATGATAAACATCAAATTAGCTGGAGAAGGCCACATAGCATTCGATACAATAAATTCAAAATTGACATCTGCTCCACCATCAATAGATCCCATCAATCCCATCCAAAGCTAAAGCACATGTGAATACAAAAATCTTTTTACGATGAATTATATAAAACTTCTTACATAAAATTTAGCATGTGGGATTAACCAATCAACTCATTTTTGTTTCTTGTTCAGAGTATGAACATGTTTTACACCCACTTAATTTTTAGGCAATCTCAATAATTAAAAAAATAAATAAATAAAATCTACTTGCTCTCATAGGGTCTTGGTGCATGGCACCCTTGTTATTATCACAAATCTAATTCATATAACCTTAAACCCTAAACCATGTAGAATGGGTAGGTGGATGTGTAGAATGAATGAGTTTTATCAAATATTTTTATGATCACAATTATAATTTATATAGGCAATCATGTATAATATTAATAAGTTTTAATATTCTTTATTGTAGATTTTTATGAAAAATTATGTAGTTGTAGATGTCAATAAGGATTATAAATCAAGGTTAATATTCTTAAGGGGTCTGGGAATAGGAAAGCAAAATATAGTTGAGACTAATGTGTAAATTCTATGAGTACAATGCAATTGACATTTTTCATGTGATTAGATGTGAGGGGAGACTGTAAAGTAAAGACCACAAGGAGCCAACTTCAATAATGGCAACACCCCATTACCAATGAGCTATTGCCCTTTGTTAGATATTCATTGATGACAAATCAATAAAGACATGGACACTAAAATCTCTTAATATTCCCATTCATAAACCACGTGATCAAATCCCTTTTTGGATGTGATAATAATACTAGTCACCTCATTGGCACTTTTCTATCCACAATAGGATTAAATTATCATTCACAACTTTATAATGATATATAGATATACATTGCTATTAATTTCTAAAGTTGAGCCAATTATGCTCAATTGTGTATTTTTAAAATGCATGGTTTACTTTGTGGTTGGATTTTTTCTATGCCATTGGGAACACCTTTGGAAAATCAAAATTTATCCCTATTTTCTTTTTTTACATATGATAAGGATTCCAAAATATAACCACTTAATATTTTTTAAATAAATGTGTTTAGGATATCTATTGATGTATTTTAGATATATTTTTTAAAGAATTAAATGATTGAAATGAAATAAAAAATTAACATAAAAATTTAGTTTAAAAATAAATAATACAAATAAATTATTAAAAAATATATATTTATATAATTTAAATTATATAAGTCAAATATCTCAATGAAACCTATAAAAAAATTGAGAGGATTTAAGAGCACTATTATAATATTCTATAAATTTATATTACTATAAAAAAAATTCTAAAATAAGTTGTTTCAATATATTATGTAATATAACTCTAAAATTAATAATTTATAAATTTAAATAATATATTTATACACAATTTAAATAATTAAATATAACATAAACTCAAACTACTTTTGAAACTATTTAAAATAATTATTATTATTTTTAATTACATTAAAATATATAATTTTATTTAATATAAAACAAATTTAACTCAGAACAATAAATACAATAAAATTTAAACATCCCTCCAAACATACCCGTGAACATATCATAAAACAATTCCCTATAAACTATAAAATTAATATAATCACATAACGAGAGCTAAATTAAATATTTAAATCACAATCCATCTCCCACCATGTATATCCAAAATCTTAAATCCACTAAATATCAAATTGCAAAATTCAATTTCATTTTCTATACCCAATCGAAATAACAGACTCATCTTTTTGATGTGTCAGTGAAGCGGTCTCCTGGAATTTAGGAACGGATCACAGCGATTTTGAAAACTTTCTTAAAATAAAAGAACGGTTCTCAGACCAAAGAGACTGCCGCATTGGTCACATCACCGTACATCAAAGCCAAAATCACCAGCGCGATCATTATGCAAACTGGAACCAGCAATAATATAAAAGGCGGCGGAGGCAGAGGCGGCAGTACTAAAGGAAGAATTAATAATGTGGCAGCAAGGCATAAGAGTGCCAAAATGGACTCAATACGGAAGCAGTTAACAGTGAATAGTCGCTTATTTTGCCTTAGTTCCGTTCTTCTGTGTACTTTGTACACCGCAGCAGATGAAACATTGGATGGATCGTTCATTATTATAGTCAGAAACACCGTGTTTAAAGATCTTCCCGGCATACAGAACGAGAATAAATTTTTCTTCAACACGTCACTTTTTGTAAATTTTGCATCTGAAATTCCCACTAGAGATCAAATTAGTTTTTCTTTAAGTATTTGCGAGGGAGAAATATCTATCCAGCGAGCCGTCTTCCCCCACCATGTTATATGGTTGTCAGGGAAATGAAATATTGGAAATATGCACTGTATCCTGTATTGAATTCAAAGACTTTTGCGTGTTTATCTAACTTGCTTTAAGATTTCTTCTACCAATTGATTACCAGCGAATATTTGAAGAAGCTTCGTCAAATTTTGTTAGCCTTTGTAACAAACTTTTACTATATTGGTTAAACACTTATACCTAATTTTAAGGTATTACAGTTGTTATTAGGTGTAGAATTGTGGTATTTTAGAGTATTTTTAAGTTTATCGATTATTAATTTATTTTATTTTATTTTTTCTTTATTATTTTTCTTTTTTATCTTTTTTTTTTTCTTCTGTTTTTATCCTTGGTATGGTGGTTTTTATTAAGAATTGTATGGTTTTAAGATGGGTTTTTATGATTTTTGTTTTTGGTTTATCATGTTTTATATATTTAATTTTTTTAAATTTTTTATCATAAAGTACACAAATAAGACAATCAAATAAAAATTTCCTTACACAAAAGTTTCCAAAACTGTTAATTAAAATTTATAAAAGAATACAATGTTGTTTCTAGAATAATGAATTGTTGAATAGTTTATCTTCGTTTTAATTTTTGTTAATTTTCATCCTCTCATTATGTAAACATTTTTTATGCTATTTGTAATCGATTCTAATTCCATATTGTATTGTTAAATTTTTTTATTTCTTTTATAAAATCTATATCACATCATAAAAATGCATTTCCAATTATAATAGTTACATGGTTCCAATTATAATAATTCCGTATTACATTATTCTACTTTAAATAAAAATCATATATAACACTTGTTTTTTCTTTTTTCATAGATAACACTTTTTTCTACTAGAGTAATAATCATACAATGGGACGCTTAGTTATTTCCATCTTTAGAAGAAATATGACCTACTGAATGTGTCTCATTCTTTCAGGGGGCATGTTGGAGAAAATCCATATTCCAAGACGGCAACATGTTATTATTAAGTAATTCAAGTGTAAAACGTAAATATCATGTTTGTGAGGATCGTTTAACAGCCTGTGCCCACACCAGGGTCATGGCACATGAAGAATATTGGTCTCACCACATTATTGATTTAAAAAAATAAATTAAAAAAGTAAGAAATAGAAAGAAATTTGAAATATAAAAATATTCTTTTTACAATATATTTATTTTTAGTATAAAAAATTATTAAAAATAAAAAATAGAGAGAATTTTGAAATATATTTACTTTTAATATATTAGAAGGTCAACAATTAAATATGAGATGGAATTGCATTTTAGTATTCTCAATGCTAGAAGGTCTCTATGAATATTTAAATTTGTATTTTTTTAAAAATTATTAAATTTATTTATAACTTTAAAATAAAAATAATATCATATATATTTAATTATAAAATGAGTTTTTTAAATTTTTATTGTATTTTATTACTTGATTACACCCTTCATAAAAAAAGAATGAATGATCATTCCCCATTTAAACATTAAATTATATATTTTAATCAAGATTGTAACTTTAATTTAAATTCTAATGAAATTTGTGCACTTGAACAATGTAGATATGTTAAAATTTCTAAATTAACTTCAAAAATTCTATAAAAAAATAATACTCCTTGATCTTAGTTACTTTTTTCCTTTTGATAACTCAAAAAATTTTACTTCTTGTTTATAAAATACACCCCAACACATTTATATGTCTTAAAAAGGTCATTAAACTTTCATCAAATAAATAAACTAATAATATAATTAAACATTATGTATATATATATATATATCAAAAGTATTTAATTAATATAAGTAAACATTTTATATATATATATATATATATATATATATATATATATATATATATATATATATCAAAAATATTTAATTAATATAATAAAACAATAACATGATAATTTTAAAAATATACAAATAAAATGTTTATATGTATAATGTTCTTAAAAAAATAATTTATATGTACAAAGTTGTAGAAAGATTGTTTATAAGTTTTGAATTTAAAAATGTGCAACCACAAGTCAGACTACAACTCATAAATTTTGATAGTATTGGAGATAGTAAATTTTGATAGTATTAGAGATAGGTGTTTAGATGTATCTTGCATTACAACTGACGTGCCCATACAATTTCTAATTCTTTTTCACTTAAACTATATAAAATTAAGGTAGATTTTGAAGCTATGTTCAATATTATTTTTTCTATTTATCAAGTTGATATTTAATAAAAATAAATAACTTCTTAAATATGTATCAAAATTATTATTTAAAAATTAATTGCTAATTATATTTATATATATATATATATATATATATATATATATATATATATATATATATATATATGATTTTAAATTTATATTTTATAATATGAATATATGTCAATTTAGAACAATTAAAATTGAAATGACTAGATAAAATCATCTTTAAAAAAGGACTTATATTTCATATAGTTTAATCTAAACTTCTATCAAACTATAGAATATTGAATATTAGTCAAACTTATGTAAAGTAAAGTCAAATCACAACATCATTTTTTAATTTCCCTTTCTCCAAAAGATCTACGTCATAATGGCTCATGAAGAAGAACCTTAAAAAAAAACCTCAATTAAAAACCTCACAAAAGTGCTTTATGTCACATCCCTCGTAAATTGGAGCAAAAAAGTTAATATATTTTTTACTAATTTTTTTAATTAAAAAAATTTATTTAAATAAATGAATAATTATATAAATATTATCATGAATTTTATAATAAATATTAAAACCTTAAAAAGTTTTAGGAAAATATTCTAATATAAAATCTAGGAAATCCTTATAGAAAACCCTTTTCATAAAAGGCTTAAATTCTAAGCCATAAAAAAAAAATTAATCAAAAATATTAAGAAAAAACCTAATATAAATCTCATAAAAAGAAAATTAATATAAATGATTAAATTAATATAATTTAATAAAAATTTTAGATAAAATTTTAAATAAAAATATTATATAAAAAAATATAAAATATATCATATATAATTAACAATAAAATTTGTAAATAATTAATGATAATGGAAACAAATAATTTTAATGAAAAATTGAAATTTTTAGAGAAATCTTCAAAAACAATTATGTTAAAATCATAAACTTTAATGAAAATTTTAGTTAAAATTTTAAGTTCATACAATTTTTACAATTAAAATCATTACTTTGAATATAATCTCCAACTAACAATTAGAAATATAATAAATGATAATGATAATTGATGGTAAAAAATTAATTTTTTTTTATATAAATATAAATTTATTACAAATAAACAATTTATAACATAAAATTATTTTTTATATATTATGTAAATAAAAAATCGAAGCCATAACCCTTGCTCAATTTGTTTTTAAAGGATATTGCATAGTGTAGATTATGTCAGGTCTAATATTCATGCATCTACAAAATGAGATATAGACACTGACTACCACTTAACTCATGATGGTTTTAAATTATTTACATGTTAATAAGTATAGGAGTAGCATACCCCTAAGGAGCCTTTACTGTTTTAGCTGGTATGATACAAATTTAACATTTAAATAAATTAAAAAATAAAAATTATATAATTCATATTTATTAATAGTTTTTATTGGTTTTGATAACATGGATCAATGCAGTGTAACCCGCTAACCATTGTCAAGAGAGTGATAAAGTAAATATTTTTTTAATTTATTATAATTTTAGTTATATTATTTGTTAATATTTAATTAAATATTTAGATTTTTCATGTTTTCGTTACAATTTTGTAATTATTATTAATAGTAAATTGATATGATTGAAGAGCCCTTAAAATTCATAAAAATCTTTCAATTAATTTTGACAATAATTGATCATCTAGAACAAGTATTCAGTCGAAAAGACTCTTCAAATCAATATGTATGTACATGATGAGAGATAAATGTTAAAATATGATCGGAAAAAGTATATATCTTATAATATATAATTTTTAGTTTTAAAATAAATTTTATAATTTTTAAAATAAATTTAATATCTTAATTTATATATATTATTATAAATAAATTTAATGTTTTATATTAAATTTATTTAGTATTTATATTATAATATATGTTTTTTAGTTTGAAAATATATATTTTAAATTAATTTATTTTAATTATATAAAAAGTAATTAAATATAAAATCAAATTTTGATAAAAGTTCTTATTTTGAATTTAAGCACACAAAAAATAAGTATTAAAATGATTGATTAGTAAAATTCAAATAGATTTTACTTAACTATAACATGAAAATATGATTGAAAATTTTGTGATGGACACACTTACAATGATGAGGGCATATGTGAGTAATTTTTCATAATTAATTCTTTTGATATTTGTATGAGATATACATGGAAAATAAGGGTAAGTAGAGGTAAAATATATGATTTTTATACAAAAACTCATTTAATTAAAAAAATTGTGGGAATATTAACTCCAAAATTATATAGAGATTGTGATGCTAGTAAGCGTGGAAATAAAATCATATAATATATAATACATTTTTTAAAATTGTATATATTGATTAATTAAAAGTTTTTAAAATTTAAAAATTAATGTGAAGATTGAAAGTTAGTAATTTATTGACATTGAAAATAAGGTCCAAAAACCAAGACTAAACAATTGAAAGTTGGTGATTCATTAAATAAATGTGATATCAAAATTTAATTAAAACATCAATTTAATAATTAAATTATTTTTCATGATAAACCCTATTATTGTGGGGCCAATGCTAAAGTTAGGATGAAATTTAAAGCCTTTGGATGAAACACCAACACATTTAATGAGTGGGTTCATTTTAAGTATTTCATGCTACTGAAGTCCATTATTCAATATTTTTTTGACAAAAAAATATTTGTTCAATTATTTTATTTTAAATTATAATTAATTATTTTAATATAATTTAAATAGTTAAATAATTTTTTAACTATATTTTTTATGTCACTAAATTATTTTTTTAATTTTGATGGTCATGATTTATAAGAAAATGATGAGGTTAATCTCGAGTATGGATATTATTTCATGCATGATATGAATATAAAAAAAATGAGTTGATAGATGTCGGTTATGATAATAACATGATATATTATAATTATGGCAAGCACTAAGATATAGCTAGTACATATTATTTTTTCATCTATATAATTAGGAGGGTTAATACATACATTTCACTCTCTCTATTATTCTAATATATGTGAGAGATTATATATTTTGTCCATAAAATTATTTTCTCATATAAAATATTAAATTATATATTATTTTATAATTAATATATGTAGAGTATTGATTAATTTTATTTGATTATTATCGATTTATATAACAAGTGAATAATTTTCTTTGATCATCACTCAGATATTAATTGGTATACAACATATTCTTGGAATATTTATTTAGTCATATCATTTTTATGTTATCTATGTCTATCAATGTACAACTTTAAATGGTGTGAAAAATCATAAAGATTAGACTAATCCTATTTACATAGATCCTAACTTGAAACCCTTGAATTTTAATATTGAAGTTTTAATACGTTTCAAGAGATCATACGTTGAAGTATGTAATTAATGTACAGAAAGTAAAGCATGTAAGTAAGATAAAAGATATGTCTCACAACTTGTAGTTCCTTTGTACAATATTAACATTGACCTATAAAATCATGTTAATGGATTACACCTTTTTATAAACAAAATTTTAAAAAAAAAAATTGTAATTAAAAAACTATTAAATAAATAAGAATTAATTGTAAAAATAATGAAGAACTATATAAACATGTATTTTATAATTTCTCCATATATATAGACATGTTAAAATATAATTTAAAAATGATAATTAAAAAACATGTATTTTTTAATGATATATATTAAATTAAAAAAAAATATTAATAAAAAAATTATATATGAAAAAAAAAAAAAAAGAAAAGAAAAAAAAAACTAGACAAAAAAAATTTACTAAAGAAAATATTTACAAATCTAATTTATAGTACACTAATATTTTTATTTATTTAAATAATGTGTAAATTTAACTCTCTTAATACATTTAAAAGTAAAATAAAAACTAATCTTATAACTTCATAAAAATAGAATTCCAGTATATAAATATATATTTTACATATTATAAGTAGAATATGTTATTAGTTTATACAATAATTTTATTTGAAATAGATTGTCACATTGCTCTACCATTTCTAAATTTTATAATTTTATTTTTCAAAATTAATCTAAAAGTATAATCTATTAACATATTTTCAACTAGAGATCATCTATATGATTTGATATTATCAAATAGAGATTTAAATTGATGATAAGTCAAACATTTTAAATCAACACAAACAAGTTCAATTTGCGACAATATCATAGAAAACAACTTAAAATATATTTATCACTAGAATAACATAGTTTTATAAAAACTTATAATCCCTTATCTTTGTACATTTTGAATTAAATAAACATTTTAAATATTTTATGATGTATAATTTAATTTTGACATATATTTATACATACAATAACTTAACGTAATTGTTTTAAGGATGTTTTTAAAAAGTTCGAGGAGTATTTAAATAAATTGAAAAAAGAAAAAATATGGGATCAAGACATATAAATTATCAACACAACAGAAAAAAAGTCTCAATAATGGTGTACCTACCATTGGTGGAACATGATTTTTATTCAGGGATGTTCATTGATGGAATATATTAGTATGTATAAATATTAAAGTGCACTATTAATGATACATGTAGTATCTAATAGTTGTTCTAACATTTACTCTATAATATTAAAGGTAACCAATCACTTTTGACAAATAAGATTTAAGTAGTGATATTTTAATGCATATCTATTGGTACTCCAAAAGTTATGTTTTAGTCATAAGTTTTAAAAATACATTTATGACTTCTCATAATAAAATCAATTATATCATAAAATGTATAATGAGTTAGATCTTAAAATCTTAATTATAAATAATTAAGACAATATATTAAAATAGATAAATTTTTTTGAAATCTATTATAATATTATTATATCTTAATTTATTATCTAAAATTAAGATACACCATTACTTAAAAAATTTCCTCCATGATTACACTTCATTTCATTAAATTTTAATTTGAATTGACAAACATTCATCTCCTCCTCTATTATTTATTTCTTTTTAAACCCAAATACTTAGACCCGCCCATCCCATGACTCCAATTGAATTACCTATAAAACTGTTACCAATCTTTGGAGACGCCCACGTGTTATTATTATTACATACTTCATGTGTAAATCGTATTTTTCGTGTTTGTAATATCGTGCCACGTAATAATATTTCTCATCTCATAACGTGAGTAAAGACTTATTTGGATTCTTGATTTACCTTCAAAACTTTTACCAATTTCGGGACACCCACACGCTAGGCTATTATTACATGCTTCATGTGTAAAATGTAAATGTCGTGCTTCATGTGTAAAATGTAATATTTCTCTTCTCACTACCGGATGTCAAATTACTTACGGATGTCAAATTCTTTGTGGCAAGAGTCAGAAAAGTTTCGGATTTGGTTCACGTGATAATTCATTTAGATTTTAATATAAAATTGGTCACACTATACTTCTGTAAAATCTACTTTAACAGCACATTACTATTATATACATATCTCATTTTAATTCAATCAGTTTGGTTCATGTAATAATATATTTTTTTTAAATAAAAATTGATTGGACAATTTTTATTTTTATTTTTGTTAAAATCTAATAAAAAATTAAAGTTATATTTAAATAATTTTTGGTTCTTTATTATATAAATTTAAATCTTATGTTTATATTTTATATTATTATATAATTTAGCGACCATCATTTTTTTAGTTCATATATTCTTAATAGGTTTGTGATTTATTCTATTACTTAGTGTGACTACCTAAACTACACTGTTTAATAATTTAATTTGGGATGGTATGTGTTCTTGGATAAAAAATTGGTTGATGAGCATTACATTTTAAATTGGCAAATCAAATGTAAGGCTTAAGGCATGACCCACATTGTTTACCAAACACAACATATAAATTAACTATTTTGCATGGAGATCATTATAGACCAAACACCATGACCTATAGTTCATAATCTTGTGTTGAGTCAAAAGACACGACATGTCTCATTAAGATCACATTTTTAACTCATATAAGTGATTGCATATATTTTTAATATGTATTAACTTTGTCCATTGTGGGTCCTTTTTAATATATAATGTAGGTTTGGACATGAGCAAGGATTATAAATCAAACTTAAAATTATAAAGGGGTTCATAGAATGGAATACAAAATAAAGTTGTGAATAGTGTGTAAATTCTTTGAGTATGAGGAAATCAACATTTTCCATATGATAACATTTTATTGGAGACAATAAAGCATAGACCACAAGGAGTTAATGTTAGAATAGGCCAATAGGTGATATTCTAGTAGAGTGAGCATACAAGAATTTTGCAACAATAATGACCCTTCTTGTATTCATAATTATGCAAGAAGATTATGTTGAATAATTATTTGATGTATTAAACTCTCTTACATACAAATTATTTGCTCTAATACAATAGTCTACTAAAGAGGAACATAAAGGAGTAGGGGAAGTTAACTCATAAGAGAACTCATTGTCAGACTGATTGTAACTCACTTTAGAACTCATACGAGAATTCACAATGGGACTTAGTTGAACTCCAGGTGGAACTCTAGGTAGAACTCACCCTCTCTCCCACTTAACCTCTTATCACACCTAAGTAAGTTGAAGCAACATGTGTATAAATTATCCATTTAATAAGTAAATAGAATAATAAGAATATCATACACCAACACCCCTCCTAAGCATAGCTTAAGTGGGCATAAAATAAAATATGGTTCCTAGAAACAAGGGCTAATGAGGAATCCATGTACAATGCAACTCTCAAAAAAGTGGATTAAATGGAAAAAACCCAGTGGGCAAAAAAATCCCCTTCAAAGTAGAGACAAAGAAAATAAGGTAGGACAAAAAATCCTACTGCAACCTTCCTCCTTCCCCCCTTAATCATGGCTCAAGTGGGATGGAAAATTGGGTCCCGACAATGAGGTTTGATGAGGTACTCAAATACATAGCAATGATCCCAATATCCTACAAAATATGAATGAGGTGTGTCTCCACAAAAAATAGAGAGAAGGTAAGCACAAAATGGTGCTTAGAGAATGATATAGTAGGCCCCTCTACAATAAATGTTGTCTCTTTCTTTTATAATAAAGAAAGCACAAGCTATCAAGCTACTGAATTCTCACTCAAGTTGAATATGGATAGGAATCATGATGTAGATCAATAGAAATTCTTAAAAGTCTCCCTACTAGTGCTCAAATGTGCCAAAGTTTGATTAGGAATCACAAGCCTAGCTATATAATATGGCAATAAAGAAACATACAATGAATGGAGAGAACATGAGGGTTTATAAGTACCATAATTACATCTAGATAAGAAGAATGGAATGGAAAATTCACTAAAAAAATGTCCATGGGAAGAGGAGAGCAAGGCTTAACAACCATCAAAACTGAAGACTAGTCTACAAATGAAGCACTCAGATCTACAAGATGAATTTCCATAGGAACATATGAGTCATTGATACTCTCAATGTGTGAACTCTCACTAAAATTAGTAAAGTCCTATGAAATGCATGTATATGAAGGCTCTAATAAAGAAACAATCTGCAAATGAATGGATGTAGAATTTGTAATGAGACAATTAAGGTTTGGTATAATCTTATCCAGTAGTGGGGGATCAATAGAATGAGGACCACTTTCCACAATGGATGTATCATCACAAGAAATAAAAGGAGGGGAGAGTAAAATAGTCTCAAAGGAGACAATATGAAAAGGAGGAGGAGGAGGTGTGATTTAGGTCAAAGTAGTATCTTCAAAAAGAGACTGTAAGATGCTCCAAATAGTGTAGCATCACTCTATATATTCCACATGGTAATGAACATCCATGGAAACATGTAGTAATAAGGTGTAAAAAATACTGTGTCAAGTATTATCCCATTTATCAAACCAAATGGGATCAGTGGGTGTAGAAATATATCCATATAATAATGGAGTACGATTCTTGTATGTGAGCAAGTGTTCCATGTAAACACACCATGAAACATAATTGGCCTATCTGAGAAGAATCACTTATGTAGAATCAACATTCCTCCTTTGAAGTCTCTCAAATGGAGTCATCATGACTATGAGAAGACACCAAGGAAGTGCAATATTACATGGTACAAACTATAATGAACCCATGAAACATGGTCATTGATGGGATGTTGGGCACAACTGAGAATGTGTCAAAGTGAGTAATCAGTTCTGGAATGATAATGGATAATTCACAATTAAAATGGGGATGTTGGACACAACTAAAAATGCATCTACATGTGAGCAATAGTTTTATGAAGTTGGCACATGTTACCCCCCATGAATATGACACTTTAAAAATTTAGTTCATTTTATAAAACAAAGTAGACTAATGAAAATAGGCTGAAAAGGCATGCACTTAAAAAAGAAAATGGTAATCAATTCTAAGTTACCAGTCAAAAGTTATAGCAAATTATATTTTCCATTATTAATGGCTTATTTACTTAAATTTGCACAAATTGTTTAAATGCATGAAGGATTTAAACACCAATCATACCTTGTAACCACTCATTAGAATTGGCACAAAACCCCAAACCTCTTCATAACAACTAAAGTAAAAAATACACCTGGCCCAATCACAACTACATGTAATTTTCTCAAAAAAACCTCTTTGTGGTGGTTTTAATTAAAAATATACAAAGCTATACAAAAACATGCTTAAATTTTTAATCCTTTTAGGGAATAATTTAGGTTTGGCATTGAATTTGTAATGAAATCATTAAAAAATAAATGCAAGAGGAGTTTTTTGACACCGCCTATGGATGCAACAAAATCAATATGCCTTACACATGTTGGGAATGGTGCACAATGCCATCAACAAGTCTTGGAATGGTGTAAAATGTCATTAGTAGGTCTTCCAAGAGCTTATAAAATGACTTAAACAAAGATACCATTGGGGTGAACAGCAACAAAAAACTAAGCACAATAATCCATTACAATAACACTTGATCCTCGTTGTCTTTTAGGATCTCTATTTGCTCAACATCTTGTAAGGCTCAAAAATGGATGCAAAAAGGATATGTACGAAGCTATGTTTGTTAGAAAAATGCTTATTATTTTTCATTGATTCAAACACTGTACATACATTCTATTTATACATAGCAATAGATTATTCTGTATTTGACGAATTGATCATATACTAAGTTGTAACTCTAAAAATAATGTAATAGCTATCTGCTAATTCCTAACATTACTATTCTAGTTGGGTAAGTGTTGTCAGGAGGCTTCTATAGGATTAATGCTTTATCCATGCTACATTGTCATTCCCCCCACCCTTATTACATTATTCTTACAAATGTACTTCCTGAATAGTTCAAATTTCACTTTCTCAAGAGATTTGGTAAGTATATCTACTATTTTTGCACGTGTAAGGTAGTATTGGAGCTGGATATGATGGTTTAAAACTTGTTATCAAATGTAGTGACATTCTACCTCTATATTTTTTGTCCTTTTATGATAAATAGGATTCTTAACAAGTAACCAATAGTGAATTGATGTGGAGGATTCTTAACAAGTAACCAATAGTATGCAATGTAACCATATCACTTCACACATACCTCCACATGCACCGTGATATTCTACTTTAGTCGATGAAAGAGTAATAACTATTTGCTTCTTACTAATCCATGATATTGGTCTAGATCTATGATGAAAAATGTATCATGATGTTTACTTTCTGTCATCAATAGATCTGACGTAGTCTAAGTCTGTATCTCCCTATAAGAAGAATTGAGTATTTTTCTTTTATTCCAAATCATACTCAAGTGTACCTCAAAAATATTTTAAAACATGATTTGCTACTATCTAGTGACATTTCTTTGGAACCTACATAAATTTAGAGAGATAACTCACATCAAAACATATATCTAGTATGGTGTACGTCAAGTAGATGAGACTCCTGATGAGCTATCTATACAAAATTGCATCTACTTGAGGTGAGACCTAGAATAGAGAAAGTTGTAAGCCTTTCTCCATTGGTTTTGAAAGTGGCTTACAATCTAACATTATATAATTTTCTAGGAGTGTATTGGAATATTTGATCTGGGAGATAAAAATGTGATTTTATTTTTGCCATATCTCCAAACCAAGACAATAGTGTAGTAACCCCAAATCAGTCATGTCAAAGGATCTTTTCAGGTCATTCTTCACAATATCAACCTGATCTTTTGAACTTCCTATGATCACAAGATCATCTATATATAGATCAAGAATGATGATTTATGTTCCAACATTCTTTATATACAATTATAATTTGAGGGGTATGAGTAAAACCATGTTACAAAAGGTGATCATCTATTTTGGTGTACCATACCTTAAAAACTTGTTTCAATCCATAAAGTGATTTTGTGAGATGACATACCTTTTTAGGATGTTTTTCATCAAAAAATATTTTTTTATGTCATGTATACTTATTACTTTAGATCACCATTAAGAAAATCAGTTTTGACATCCATCTATTGAATTTACAATCCATTCTGTGTTGCGAGTGCATAAACAACTCTGATGGTCTTGATCTTTGTAGTGGGTAAAAAGGTTTCTTCATAGTCAATGCCCTCTTTCTGAGCATATCCCTTTTCTACTAGCCATGCTTTATGTTTATCAATAGATCCATCTACTTTGTATTTTATCTTGAAAACCCATTTGCAGCCTATGGATTTCTTTCCTATGGGCAAATCAACTAGTTTCCAAGTTTGATTCTTCATGAGTGAGTCATACTCACCATCCATCACTTTCTTCCAATGAGGTTGAGTTAAAGATTCATGAAAATTTTTAGGTTCAAAGCTATCAACTATTGTACTCATAAGTGCAAAATTTACCTCATGTCTTGTCTGACTCCTCGTTCTTACTCTAGATAAACTAGTGTCTATTCTAGTACTTAGTACCGACTTTAGATAAGAACTCTACCATTGTTGTGATAAAATACTTGGTGTATGTGAAGAAATATTTGGTGGATGTTTTATATCTCCAAGATCAACATATATCTCTCCTTGTGGATTTAGAGGATCTAATTTACCAAGATCAACATACAACTCTCCTTGTGGCTCTGGAGTTTCCTCACTATCTGAGTGAAGAAGTAATTTCTAATAGGTGATTGGTTTTTATCCATCATTCTGCACCATTGAGTCAAAAGTTAACTCATCAAACACAACATCTCTACTCTCATAGATTTTCCTCATTTTTGGTTCCTTGAGTTGATATGCCTTTGAGGTAGTGTTGTATCCTAATAAGATGCATGAGAGTGTCTTTGACTCAAGTTACTTCCTCTTCTTTGCTTGTACATGAATATAGGCTATGTAACCAAACACACATAAATGAGAAATTGAAGGACATATACCACTCCATACCTCTTTTGGCATTTTATCCTTTAAGAGTTTTGTTGGTGTTTGATTGAGACAATAAATAGTAGTTTAGACTATTTTTGCCCAATAACAATTTTCTAGCTTAGTTGTTGATAACGTACAATGAGCCATCCCCATCACAATGTGATTGCATCACTCAATAACACCATTCTACTAGGATGTATAGGGAGTAGTAAAATTTTGTTTTATACCTTGTTGGTTCGAGAATGCCAAAATTTTCTTCGACATGAATTCCCTCCTCGATTTGAGTGGAGGTGAAGTAGAGATTGTCTTGTCTCCTTCACAACCTATTGAAAGAAGATCTGGAAATGATGAAGTGATTCACTCTTATTCTTCAAGAAGAATACCCACATCTTTCAAGAGTAGTCATCCATGAATAACTAGAATTACTTGTATCCTAAGAATGAATCAAGTAGTGGGCTACACAAATCAGTGTGAACAACCTCCAATCATTTTTGGCATGAAATGATCTTCCTTTGAATGGATCCCTATGTTGTTTACTTACAAGGAAACCAGGGAAAATGGGTAAGGAAATGGAAAGATTGGGAAGTCCACATACCATCCATTTAGCACTTAACTCATTTAATGAACTTGTAGATAAATGACCATACTAGTAGTGTAAGAGGGCAATGGATTCTACTATTGAGGTAGATAATACTACTGCAGAAGATGAAAGAACATCTAGAGCAAATAATCTATCTTTAAGAAAATCTTTAGCAAGAACTTAACCTTTTCTTAGTATCAGTGAAGTTTTGATGCCATTTTCAACAAAAAATTCCACCTTTAGATGATTATTCAATAGCTAGCTAACTGATAAGAGATTAAACGTCAGACCAAGAATATATGATACATTTGTTAGTGTACATTTTTTCATTTTGAGAGGAATGGTAACTTGTCCTATTCTTATGCATGGTACTCTTTGTCATCGGTGATCCTTACCCAATCTTTAGTGGGTTGGTCTAATAGTGAATCAAATAGCTTCTTGCTACCTGACATATGTTTTGTGGCACCAAAAAGAATTAACCAAACATTCCTCATGGGCTGTGAGGTTTGGGAGACTAGTACCAAGTTCTTGTCTTCATCTATATCATCTTTTTGAGTAGTGATATGTCCCTTATACTTCCATTGATGGTGACATATTTTCAATTTTTGGTAGACCCTTATTTTCATGCCTTATACTTGTAGTTGTGTGTGTCATGAGTATTGGTTTCACAGATATGACACCATTTCTTTGACATTTCATATTTTTGATGTCGAGATTGTTGTTGTTTTTGTTATTTCTATGGCTACTTATTTGAAGGCTAAAACTTTTGAGATTATTTCCTCCTTGAGATAAGGGCTTAATTCTTCTAACTCATCTTGGACTGAGTTGATAGGTTCTTCTTATTGCAATAGGTTTATGAGCTCTTTCAATGATACTGATGGTTTGGTGACATTTAGTGTCATGATGAACACTCTAAATTTGGAAGGTAGTGATCTCAAGGTAATATGGACCAAGAGATCATCTTCTACCTTCTCACTGAGTGCTAGTAACTCCATCCATATTTCAGCCACTTGACATAAGAATTGGTCAACTTTCTCATCAGACTCCATGGTGATTGTGTAAAATATCGATTGTAAATGGAGGATCTTCATCTTATTCTTTTCCTCATATATGGTCACTAACTTATTCCATGCTACCTTTGGATCATCAATGTCCTTGATATGTGGTTGGACATCGTCAGTGACGCTTAGCATGATTAGCATCAAGGCTTTGGCATTAGCCTTATCATACTTTTCATGTACATCAAGACCTGTGGGAGCTTGCTCATCTCTTGTCATGATTCCCCATATTCCTTCAAATAGAAGGATTGTGTGCATCTTCATTTTTAAGGTAGAATAATTTGGCCCCTTAAAAAGTTGGGCATCCAAGAGGAGTAATTTTGGAGCAAACATGTTTTAAATAAAATAAATTATTCTATTACTTTTATAAAATTTTCTAAAATTAAGATTTACTATATGTACCTTTTTTAGGATTTTTTTTTCAATATTCTTTCACTATCTTATCTTGGACAACTCAGCTAACTTGTTCATGTTTCCTTTGGGTGTGATCCTGTTTTTGTAAGCATCAAAAAAATTCTCATGATTTGCTCCTCTCCTTACATAATTTTGTTGTATGAACTTGACTGAACTCTATCAGTGATGTTCTCATTTCAATGATTTTCCCACATTACTAGTTGAGTTTGGGTTTTCCACATCTTACTCTTAGACTTGTATATCTCCTAGATAGGTTCTTTGAGCATTTGCTTTCACTCTCTTCTTTATATTTTTTTATGGTGTTGTCCTTTTATGGCTATAAGCCTTAAAAATAATAGTATCAAGTTTGAAAACACATCCCAAATTATTTTGGCATGTCAGAAGATCGATTCTATGCATCCCAAACTCAATTGCTTGTCACAATAGAAGGTGTAGCTATCACAGCCTTGGGGAAAAAATTGGTGCTTCCTACTTTGGCTTGGGATCCTCTTCCCACTTTTCCTTCTACAACTTTGTGGATTTTTGTTGTATAGCTATGAAGGTGTCAACCAGTATCCTTGGTTGTATTGGCTCTCATAAACTCTTTCCCATGTCGTTATGTTTTCTACTAACTCACTATGACTTTGTTGTCTTGTTGGCATCACTGTTCTTTGCTAGATGGGATTTTTGACTCCCTTCCATGACTTGTTGGGCACCTTTTGCTGTAACATGTTGAGCTACTATGCTGATCAAAAACATAATAGGCATTAGATATTCTTTGGCTTTGCTGAGTCATGCTAGCTTGCCTCTTGTTGGGTGTTATTGCATTGGATTTTCTCCTACACTCTTACGGACTGTTCCTATAGACTACGGATGTAGTGGCTTTGATACCACACTTGTTATAAAAATGCTTACAATTTTTCACTGATTCAAACACTATACATACATTATATTTATCCATAGAGATGGAGTCCTCTATAATTGGTAAACTGATCATATGTTATGTTTTAATCATAAAAATAATGTAATACCTATCCGCTTATTCCTAACATTGTTATTCTAGCTGGGTAAGTGTTGTCTAGAGGCTTCTACTGGGTTCATGTTTTATCCATGTTGCACTATCAATGTCTCCCAAATATCTTGAAAAGAGGCAAAATAAAATGTATAACCCCTTAAAACCCATGAAAAGATGGAAGTAACTAGTCATGAGGAGATTGATAGATAAAAAATGTGAATAGATCTTGAACCAACTGCTCCCATTGACATCAATAGTTGACCATAACACCAAAAATATTCTACCAATGCATGATAATAAATACCAATGCAAATATTGATCGCTAATATAATAGATAATTCTTAAAAAAATGGTCGTCCCACAATAGAAAGTGAAACTATAAGTCTTTCTTGTTCCTTACTACCTTTGCCTCAAATGCATACTTTTCCCTCCTCGTATACATGAAAAAATCATATTTGCACATAGGGGTTTAAATCATCATATGACCATAATCGTATACATGTGAAAGAATTATTTGTTCATAGGGGTACATATGGTGGTTTTGAAAGCATTTAACAAGCTTGAAGTAGAGAAATAGTGTGTGGGTTCTTAGGCAGCACTGGGAAGTGGTTTAGAATAACATGATTAATTAAAATATAGGTAGGTCAAACCATATCTATAGTAATTTATTCAATCCACAAGAGGTCTACATAAATATATTTGATAAGCTAAGAGTGATATTGTATTTTTCATAATAAGGATGCCCCAAGTGTAGGTCGATACTTGAGATCTGAGTAATAACCCAAATGCATCTATGTTGAAAGATTTTTCCCAAAATATGCCTATAAATTGCATTGTGTGCATGTTATATATAACCCAAAGAAGCAAAATTGACACATATACATTGAATAACCTTTGTATTTGACTATTCATATTCATTTGGAAATAAAACTAGCAAAATATAATGCATGAATTCACACAAGAACTCAATTCCTTGTCCTATAAGAAACACCTCTAGAAAAACATAGCATGATTTCACAAAAGATTTGCTAGTTTCCAATACAAAAAATATGAGAATTCATCTTAATAAGTTTAAGAGAATACAAAATATAAATCAACAAATAACTTTATTATCATTACTAGAACATTATTCTCTAATACCATGTTAGAATAAGCCAATGCTGAGTATTGTCATTGATGTCAAAGGTGCATCTTACATGAGGTTGATGTCGTTGAAAGATGTTATCATAAAAGATACTTTAAATGCAAAAGAGATAATTTTAATTCAACTAATTCTTTATGATTTCATGAAGGTACAAGTCATTGATGTCAAGTTGCATAAGAAGCCTAGTCATGACATAAAGAGGTTTGAGCATATAAATGAATGAACATAAGCATTTGAAGGATGTATGAAACTATTTGAGCATGTATATGTGAAATTCGATAATTCATGAGAGTCTTAGGGTAATGCTAAAATGGTAGGACCTTTAGACTAAGTTTGCATCTAGACCACTCCTAAAACTTGCTTGGCCTAATGAGGTATCATGATTTGTTGTCAAGGCATGTGAAGGATGTATGGCAGTGTTTAAGCATGATATATGTTTTATGGAATGAGGGTTAGATGTTGATCGTGAAAGTGAGGTGTTGAGAGCATAGAAAGAGATATGAAGGTGAATTCAAGGCCTAGTAAGAAATGAAGAATCTAGAGTAGAGAAAGATTGTAGCCTAATGGGTTATCAGGATCAATTTCCAATGCACATATGAGAAGGTGAGAATTTAAAAATGTGATTCAAGTTGTTTTAGGCATGTTTATAAATTTTTACATTATAGTTTGAAGGAAAAATCATTAAAAGTTGTTTGGAGGTCTCTCGAGTGATCAAAATGAAGGGTTTTCAACCTAAGAAGGAATTTATTTTGCTCATAAATTAGACAAACCTTTGCAAGGGAATATAAAAAATTCATGGTAAATGTGGAAGGTTCCTAGCTCAAAATTATAGGCATTAGTATTTGGATTGAGGGGCTATGCTTTATGAATGATTGTTAAGAGTGGAAAATGGTTTAAACCCTCTTAGAACCCTAATCAAGACCCAGTCTTGAAGATGTTACTCAAAGATGCTCAATATGGATTCAATTTATTAGGTAATATATTTTATCTTTTATTGGACTCTCCCAAGTACCTCTAGGTTGTATTGGTTAGAGAGAGGAGAGAGAAAATGTTGAGTTATAGGCTTGCTTTTGAAGAAGTTATTATAGAAATCAAAAGTTGCATTAGACATAGTAAGAAAATGGATAGAAGAAGAAGGTAGATATTCATACTATATGTCCATGAAAGTTTATGGATAGTTTCCGATCTACAAGTGTGTTGAACTATTCATCCAAATTAGTCAGTCACTAATAGGCCTAATGGTGTAAATAGTGAAAAACCCAAGCAACAATGAGAAGATGTACTAGAATGTGTTTTCATGATAAAATAATGAATCCAAGAGCATAGAGATATTTCTAAGGAGTTGTAAAATATGTAAATTTTTTGGTATAAATTTTTTAGGTTACTGAATATGGTGAAAAAATTTCTCACAAGTTGACATGTCTGGTTCAAATAAGACAATGAAATATAAGGTCATGAGATTGGTCTAAAAGACCAATATTTTTCATCAGACCATATGATATTTATATTTTAGCATGGTATAGAGATATCATAGGATAATATAAATACATCATAAGTCATGGAAATTATCTATATAGGTGTTGGAGGTCTGAGTCACCATGATTAATCTTAAAGGTAAACTAATAGTTCTAAGTAAGTGAGTTGCATAGATGTTCTTGAGCCCTTATCTCCTAAGTGGAAGTGTGTAATTCATATGGTGATATTTTTGAGGTCATGTCAATTTTTTATAACTTATATATTATCTTGGTTGAGTGGCTAAATGATGTTTTATCTTCATTTGTTCAAGACAAACTTTTTGTCTGTTCAAAGGCCTAATGTGAACTATGCTAATGAAGTGTTTCAAGTGGTGGTTGGACTAAAAGGTGTCATGGTGTTTGGAGGATGATTTATAAGTATTATTTTATTTTTTTATGAAAATTTTGTGCCATGTATAGAAATGTAGCATTTTACAAGGGGTCTTAAGGTAACATGTCATAAAGTAGGCCTAATGGAATTAGTTCTCCATGAGACCTAAAGAAGGATTTGATCTATTTGATTCATGTAAGACCTAATGTAATGATTTATTATTACTTGTAACAGTATTAAGGCATATTATTTGGCCAATATGAATCGGAAAGTGTGTGTGGCCAACCAAGACATGTATGAGCAAGAGGCTTGTATAAGAACAAGGATTTTTAGGCTTAATTAAAAAGTTATAGGGTTTTGATTGAAGAGTGAGTGAAATATAAGATTATAGAGTGGAATGAGGTATTATATACCATCAAAAGATATTATATTCAGTATCATAAATATATAACAAGATTTTTGAGTATGAAGATCAAGGTGATATGACCTAATTAATCTTGAAGAGATCTAATTGAGTGAAGAACCAAAGAAGGTAGTTTGAGAGGGTTAAAGAGTGTGAAGAACCAAAGAAGGTTATAATCATATACTGTATGAGGAATAATTTTTTATAAAGTTTATCAAATAGATTAGGTGCTTGAGTTGGTGCTGAGACATCTAGGGTGTTGGTGTCTCCTTGTAATACAGTGCTTGTTAAAGCCTAGTCAAGTGGGTGGTTGGCTAGTTGGGGTTGGTGCTCCATGTGGATTTGGTCATTAAATAAATTTGTTTTTTGTCTTATATTAATTTATTAAATTTTTATATATCTATGGGTTTTCTTGCCCTTGAGGGTTTCCCACATGTGTGATGTGTTCTAGTGTTTCATGCTTATGTGGATAGTTGGTTGTGCTTGTTAAATCTATATATTTGTTTGAATGATTCATAATTTCTTAATTTTAATTGATTTAAAGGTTTTGAATATTGACTCACCCCCTCCCCTATTATTCATTATGATTCTAACAATTGGTATCAGATCTTGGTCCTTTAAAGCAGGCTTAACAGCTTAAAGGTGATCTTAAGAAGCACAAGATGTCTAGTGATCATGAAAATAACATGTATGATGAAGAAATATACTATGATAGTGAAGAAGGAGAAGATAAATTAGACCTTAAATATGAGATAATAAATGCCCTTATGATTTGAAACATGAAAAAAAGAGAAAGCATGAATTGATATCTATGGTCAAGGATCTTAAGGAATATATTTGTACCTTAAAGAATGACTAGGTCAAAGAAGCCAAAAGGGATGATAAGATCATTAATAATCTTAAGAATCAATTAGAAGGTGTCAATATAAAGTTCAAATCAAAATAAGTTGAGTATGATCAGTTGAAGATTGAGATAGATTCTTTGAAGGTTGAGCATGACCAGCTTATAGATAAGATGAACAAGTTTTAGAAAGAACGTGATAATATAGAATAAGTTAAGAGCACAAATATAAACATAAAAATGAAGAGACCAATCAGACATCCCAATTCAATAATGTATTCTAATTATTTCAATGGTTTTTGTTTTGCTTGTCATATCTTTGGTCATAGAGAAAGTGATTGTAGAGCAGTCTCAAGGGATGAGTTATCATGGGAGCATGGGATGAGTGATCAGTCAAGAGGACTTAACATGGTATATGGAGCTTATAGAGTTCATGAGAAGGATAAAACATTGGTATGGAAGCCAAATAAATTCAAAACCAATCATATTGAGTTTAAGAGCCAAGATGGATTATTTTATAAGAAGGAAAATAAGACTAAAGAGGAATTTCTTTTAGATCATATTGCCTTTCACATTTAGGATGAAGGCATGAAATGATATATAGATAGTGGTTTCTTAAACCACATCACATGAGACAAAAATAAGTTTATCTCATTGTAGAATAGTGTTTTAGGAATAGTGAGACTTGGAGACAACACAATTATCAATATAGTTGGCAAGGGTATCTTGAGTTTGGATAATGGGAAGACCAAGAAAGAAAATGTGTTGTATGTGGAAGGTTTGAAGCATAACTTGCTTATTTTAAGTCAAATGTATAAATAGTGACACACATTAAACTTTCGTGATAGATTGTGTGAGATAAGGAGAGTCCAATTAGGAAGGCTAATTGTCAATGATAAAAGGAATGAGAAAAATCTATATGTCTTAAATCAGATCAATAAGGAGAGATAATTTTTAAGAAATATGGATGAAACTTGGATATGGTATAGAAGGTCATGTGACCTAAAATGTGATAATCTATTTAAGATAAGCACTAATAAGTATGTGAAGAACATGTTTAAGACGACCAAACCTACAAACATACATTACAAGGCATGCCAACATGGTAAGTAGACTAGAAGAAGGTTCAAGTCTAAGTATTACTTTACTACAACACCCTTAGATTTGATACACACTAATCTCTATGGGCCTACAGGAATCCAAAGCATTCAAGTAGATAGCTACTTTATGTTACTCATAGATGACTTCATAAGAATGACTTGGATAGTATTTTTGAAAGAAAAGTCATTAGATCTTTATAATTTAAAGGCATTCAAGGCCCTTATTGAGAATTATAAGAATGGGAAGATCATGTTCCTAAGACATGATAGAGGAGTATATTTTTTTGGTCTAATGAGTTTTATGACTTCTATCAGATCCATGGGATAAGAGGACAATTCTCAGTGGCCAGAACACCTCAACATAATGGGGTAGTGGAAAGAAAGAGTAGGAAATTCCAAGAGATGGCAAGAACTATGCTAAATGAGTCTATATTATATTATGGGTACTAGAGAGAGGTAGTAATTAATACCGTCTACATCTTGAGTAGAGGAAAAATAAGGACTAATGACAACAAGACCCCTTATGAACTATGAAAAGATAGACCTGACATCATGAAAGTAGTAGATCTTGTGAGAAAGTTTCAATGAGATCCAAAGGAAAATTATCTTCAAGTAGTTAAAAATATACTTAGTTATCTCAAGGGGACTATGCAATTTGGTTGTCATATTCAAGGAACAAGGATTGCAATTTGATAGCCTATACAGATGTAGACTAGGTAGTAAGTCTAGATGATAGAAAGAGTACAAGTGGAAGATATTTATTCTTAGGTGGGTGCCTAATTTCTTGGATAAGAAAATAAAAACCATCAATAGAATTATTAACTTGTGAAGCTAAGTACATTAAAATAACTTCCTGTTTCACTTAGGTCTTATGGATGAGACAAACCTTACAAGATTACAAGGTGGATTATGGTGGTCCTAGCCTAATCTATTATGATAATAAAAGTGTAGTAAGCATCTCAAATAACCCTATCATGGAATCAAGGAATAAGAACATTCTCATCAACTATCATTTTTGAAGAGAGTAGGTAAGTGAACAAAGTGTCAGACTTGAATATGTTTCTACACAGGATCAAATTGTAAACATTTTGACGAAACTACTTCCAAAGACAACATTTGAACACCTAAGATATGAATTAGATGTAATTCCTATCCCTATAAATCATTGAGGAAGCTAAGTACTTAGGGGGATCTAATTAGGTGGTTTATTATTTATTAGAGTAGGTGAGTAGTTTCAACAAGGTATGCATGGAGATAGGGGAATCATGATTATATTATGACTCATAAACTCATAGTCTTATGTTTTAGTGTTTTAGTTGAAATTAGTGTGATCCAAGAAGTTATATAAATCACTTTTTCATTTATTTCAAATGGGGAGAAATTTTAGAATGAGGAAGAAGTTGCTTATTGAGAGAAGTTTCTGAGAGTGGTTTCCATCAATGACAAACATGGAGATTATTGAGTATTGTCATTGATGTCAAATGTCCATATTTAACTAGGTTTATTTCATTGAAATATATTGTAATTAAGGAGGATTTTAAGGAAAAATAGATAATTTGAAAGCAACAAATGCTTTATAGTTGCATGAAGGTACATATCATTGATGTCAAGTTGCATAGGAAGCCTAATCATGACATTAAGAGGTATGTGCATAAAAATGAATGAACACAATCATGTGAAGGGTATATATAACTATTTGATAATTTATTTGAGGCTTTATATCACTGATGGGAGTCTCAAGGTAATCCACCTAGGGTAGGACCTTCAGACCAAGTCTACATCTAGATCACTTCTAGACCCTGCTTGACCTAATGAGGTATCATGATCTATTTTCAAGACATGTGAAGGATGTAAGTTAGTGTTTAATAATGATATATGTTGTATCACATGAGATTGATATTTTGATCATGACAAAGGCATGCAAGTCTGTTCAGGGCCTAGTAAGATATGAAGACTATGGTGTAGAAAGAGAGTGTAGCCTAATGGAGTATTAGGATTAAATTACAAGAAAGGTGTGAGTATGTGAGAATTTAAAAAGGTGATTCAAGTTTTTTTAGGCCTGTACATGAATTTTGAGTTTCTTTTTTGAAGGACAAGACATAAAAAGTTGTTTGGGGGTCTCTCGAGTGCTCAGAATGAAGGGTTCTCAACTTAAGATTGATATTCTTGTGCTCATAAACTCATCAAAAATTTTAATGGAAACATAATTAGTTCATTGTAGATTTTTAATTGTCTTATCTCAAAATTATAGGCATTAATTTTTGTATTGAGGGGCTGTGATTTATGAATGATCATTAAGAGTGGAAACTAGTTTAAACCATCTTAGAACCTCAATAAGGACCCAATGTTGAAGATGTTGCTCAAAATTTCCTAGTATGGACTTAATTTATTAATTAATCTATTGAATCTTGTTCTTTAGTCTCCCAATAACCTCCAAGAGGTATTGGTTAGAGAGAGGAAAAACAAATATAAAGTTACAAGTTTATTTATAAAGAAATTTTTATAAAAGTAAAAAATTACATTGAACATAGTAAGTAAATGGTTGGAGGAATAAGATATAGAATAATAATATATATCCATGAAGGTTTTTGGATATTTTACACCTTTAAATTGTGATAAACCCTTCATCTAAGTTATCCAGTCACTAACAAGCCTAATGGTGTAAACAGTGAAAAATCTAGGTAGTAGTGAGAAGATGAATTAAAATGTTTTTTAATGAAAGTATAATGAAAAAAAGTGCATAGATATTTTCCTCATGACTTGTAAGATATGTTAATATTTTTTATAGTTTTTAGAGGTCAATGAATATGGTGAAAATTTTTCTCATAATTTGACATGTCTAGTTCAGATAAGATAATGAGATATAAGGTCATGAGATTGGCCTGAAAGACCAATATTTTCCATGATAACATATGATATTTATATTTTATAATGGTATGTATATATCATAGGAAAATATACATGCATAAAAAGTGTTTATCTAGTAGTTGGAGATCTCAGTCACCATGATTGATCTTTATGGTAAACTAGCAGTTCTGAGTGAGTTTCAAAGATGTTCTTGAGCCCTTATCCCCTGAGTGGAAGTATATAATTAATATTTTGATATTGTTTATGTCATTTAGGTTATTTATAAGTTATTTATTTTCATGGTTGTTTGGGTAAATGATGATTTATCTTCAATTTTTAAAGACAAATTTATTTGTGTGTTAAAAGGCCTAATTTAAACTATGCTAATGGAGGGTTTCAAGTGGTGGTTGGACCTAAAAGGTTCCATGGTTCTTGTATTATGTTTTATAAGGCATATTTTATTATTTTATGAAAATTTTATGCTATGTATATTGGTGCATAGTGTTCCAAGAGATCATAAGGTATTGTCTCATAAAGTAGGCCTAATGGAATTAGGTCTCCATGAGACCTAAATAAGGATTTGGTTTGTTTGAGTTATGTCTGACCTAATGTAATGATTGATTCTTAATTTTAACATTTCTAAAGACCTATTGTGTGGTCAATTTAAGTGGGGAAGTGTGTGTGTCCAACCAAAAGGTGTATAAGCAAGAGGTTTGCATAAGAACAAAAGAATTTAGGCTTAATTGAAATGATAGTTTGAGAGGGATAAATAATGTGAAGAGATAAAGAAGGTGATAATAATATATTATGTAAGTAATTTTTTTTTAAGGTTATAATAAATCATGTGGTTGAGTCATCTATGGAGTTGTTGCCTTCTCGCAAGTGGGTGCTAGTTAATGCCTAGTCAAGTGGGTGCTTGGTTACTTCAAGTTGGTGGTCCATATGGATTTGGTGATTTACTAAATTTAGTTTTTATCTTATTTTAATTTAATCCATTTGCATATATCATTGATTTTTCCTTCCCTTTAGGGTTTCCCACATAGGTTATGTGTTATAGTGTTTCATGCTTATGTGGATAGTTGTTTATGCTTGATATATATATATATATATATATATATATATATATATATATATATATATATATATATATATATATATATATATATATATATATATATATATATATATATGTATGTTGATTTGAATGGTTCATGATTAATTAAGTGTAATTGATTGAAAGGTTTTGAAGATTGATTCACTCCCCCCTCTCATTCATTGTGCTTCCAACAATTGGTATTAGAGTTTGGTCCTCTGAAGTAGGTCAAACAACATGAAGGTGATCCTAAAAAGTACAAGATGTCTAGTGATCAAGAAGACATGTATGATGATGAATTTTATTATGAGAATGAAGAAGGAGAAGCTAAATTAGACCTTGAAGTGGAGATCATAAGTACCCTAGATGATTTCAAGAATCAAAAGAACAGGAAACATGAGTTGATATCTATGTTCAAGGATCTTAAGGAACATATTTATACCTTCAAGAGTGAATGGGTCATAGAATCCAAAACAGATGATAATATCATTAAGGATCCTAAGAATTAGTTAGAGGGTGTCAACACAAAGATTAGATCATAAGAAGTTGAGTATGATCAATTGAAGATAGAGATATTTTCTTTGAAGGTTGAGCATGAGTAGGTCATATACAAGATGAAAACATTTGAGGAAGAGCATGAGAATCTAAAACAAGTTAAGATCACTAACACGAATGTAAACATGAAGAGACTAATTAGACATCCCAATGTAATGTGGTATTCCAATTCTTTCAATGGTTATTCTTTTCTTGTCATATCTTTGGTCATAGAGAAAGTGATTGTACAATAGTCTCAAGGGATGGGTTATCATGGGACTATGGGAGAAGGAGTGATCAGTCAAGAGGACTTAAGAAGGTATATGGAGCTTCTAGAATACATGCGAAATATCAACCATTAGTGTGAAAGCCAAAGAAAGTCAAGATTGATCATATTGAACTCACAAGTCAAGATGATTTATTTATTAAGAAGGAATATAATATTAAAGAGGATTTTATGCTAGCTCAGACTACCTTTCAAATTCAAGATGAAGGTATGAAATGCTATATAAATAGTGGTTACTCAAGACACATGATAGGAGACAAATAATTTCATCTCATTAAAGAAGAATGTTGTAGGAACAATGAGAGTTAGACACAACATAACTTCCAATATAGTTGGGAAGGGTATTTTGAGTTTGGACAATGGGAAGACCAAGATAGAAAATTTGTTATATGTGAAAGGTTTGAAACATAACATAATTAGTGAAAGTCAAATGTGTAACCATGGAAACACACTAAACTTTCATGACAGAGGGTGTGAGATAAGGAGAGCCAAATTAGGAAGGCTAATTATCAATGCCAAGAGAAATGAGAACAATCTATATGTCTTGAATGAGATGAAGAAGGAGAGATGATTTATGAGCAATATGGATGAAAGTTTACTATGGTACAAAAGGTCAGGTAATATTCTCATAGAGTAAGCACACAAGAATTCTACAATAATAATAACCCTACTTGTATTAAAAAATATGCAAGAAGAGGATGTGCAATAATTACCTCATGTATTGAAATACCTTGCTTACCAATTATCTACTCTATTACAATAGCTTGGTGAAGAGGAATATAAAGAAGGATTAGGGGGAGTTAACTCTCATGAGAACTCGTTGTGGGACTAATTGTAACTTACTTTGGAACTCATAGGAGAACTCACAATGGTACTCAATTGAATTCCATGGAGAACTCTAGGTAGAACTCACCCTCTTACCCACATAACCTCTTATCACACCTAAATAAGTTGAAGCTACATGTGTAGGTATTATCCATTTAATAAGCAAATGGAATAATAAATATCCTACACAAATAGTTAATTCTGTGAATGGCATCATGTCGTGACTAAGTAGCTATTATCATTTTTCAAATATTCATTGATGACAAATTGATATAGATGTGGTCACTAATATCTCTTGATGTTCACATTCATAAACGACTCGATCAAATGCCAATTTCAAGGTTTTAGTAATACTCATTTGTTCAATTATACATTTTTATTCACAATAGGATTTAATCATAATCAAACACACCTTTATAATGTTATATAATTATACACTAAAACTAATGTGGAAGCTGAGCCGATTGAACTCAACTATGTGTATTTTTAAAATGCATGGGTGATATTGTGGTTGAACATCTTATATGTCATTGTGAAAAACTTCATAGATAAATAAATTAATCCCTATTAAATTATAAGTCAATAATTTCAATACACCCTAATATAATGTTTTGGTATGAACTTAAATTTACAAGTTAATTGATATAAAACTTTAAAAAATCTTTCAAAATATAATCACTAAATATCTTTCAAATAAATACATTTAAAATATCTTAACAATTAGATAAATATCTTTTAAATAATAAGATGATTAAAATGAAATAAAAATGAATCTAATTTTTTTTGTTTACAATAAATAATGTAAACAAGATTAAAAAATATGGCACTTTTTTTCATCCCTATTTTTATCATATAAATTTTAAAGTCATATATTTCAATAAAACTTCTGATAGTATAGTGAGACATTAACAACAATACTACACTATTTTATAAAATTATGTTACCACACACCACTTTCTTAAATAATTTATTTCACTATTTTATTTAATATAACTCTAAATTTAATTCAGTGTATAAATTTAAACGGTATATTTATACCAAATTTGGATAGTCGAATATGTCGTGGACCTAAAATATTATTAAAAGTATTTAAAATAATTGATTTTTATTTTTATTTTCATTTATTAAAAAAATATTTAAAATTATTAATTTTTTCTATATAAAACAAATTTAAGTGAAACAAATAAACACGATAAAATTGATTTCTTAAATATTGTATACCCTAAAATATCTGAACCATCCCTCCAAACGCAAATGAGGAAATATCATAAAAAGATTCTCTAATTATATGAGTCACATCAATCTAACCCAATCAAAAATTTAAATTGTAAATCCACCAAATTAAAATGCAAAAATTTAGTCCATTTTACAACGTAAGAGTAGGTGCAGGAAAGGGCTGTCACACCTAGCAAGACTGACAACAGGGTCGTGAAATTAAAACTTTCATAAATCCACCAAATTCCAAATCAAAACCCAAAATCTATTTTCATTTTCTATACCCAGTAGCGGTATAGAAAATTGATTTAATAGACTTATATATTCGATCTGTGTCGGTGAAGCGGTCTCGAGAAATTCAGGAACGGATCAGAGTCATTTATAACAGTTTCTTTAAATAAAATTACGCTTCTCAGACCAAAAAGACTGCCGCATTTGTGATATCACCGGACGTCAAAGCCAAAATCACCAGCACAACCATTATACAAACAGGAACCAGCAATAATATAAGAGGACGAGGAGGTAGAGGCGGCAGTATTAGAGGAAGCATTAATAATGTGGCAGCCAGGTATAAGAGTGCCAAGATGGACTCAAGACGCTTACTGTGCCTTACTTCTCTTCTTCTGTATGCTTTGAACACCGCAGCAGATGAAACATTGGATGGATCGTTCATTATTCTGCTCAGAAACACTGCATTTAAATATCTTCCTGCCATACAATACGAAAATAAATTATTCGTTAATGTTTTGTAGGTTTAATTTGTTGGTGTTTTTTATATATTATGAATCTACTTGCATATTAATAAAATCTTAATTAAATTTGAAAAGTTTACAATTAAATATTTATTTTAATGTATATAATATAAATGTTAAGAAATAATCATATATTTATTATAAGAATTTATTGTGAAAGTTCAAGATTAATTAATCTAAGTAAAATTCAACTAAAATTTAAACACTGTTTCCATTTCATATATTCATTCTGACATGTTTGTTATAGTGCTTCAACTAAAATTTAAACACTTTTTCCATTTCATATATTCATTCTGACATGTTTATTATAGTGCTTCTTCAAATATGTATTGAGTGCTAATTTTTAAAAATTTCTTTATATAAAGACTTGATAATAATTGAGGGATAATAAAGGCCTCTGAATATATTATTATTTTTTTTTCATGTAATCTTTTATTATATATTTGGAAATGGAGATTGAATTCTCATAAATTTGCATAAAATTTTAGAAAATTGAACATTTTTTTTGGGAAATTAAAACAACAACAATAAAATCAAATTATATTTTAAGTGCATGAAAGTTTACAAAACAATTACTTGAAATTTATAAAAGAATGCATTGATGCTTCTAGAATAATAAATTGGTGAGTAGTCTTTATTCAATATATTTTTTTAGTTTTATTTGCCTCGTTGTCTAGACATATTATATGTTTTCCATTAATAAAATTTATTTTTAGATTCATAAAAAATAAGATATACTATACAAGCTTTAATGTATTTATTATGAGTTATCTTCTTCATAACCACTCATTTAAACAAATATATATTTTTATACATATTTCACATTCACATAATAATATGTGCTAATTAAAATATTCCAACATTCCTCTTTTATTGCGGACATAAAATAATAAAATATTAAAAATAATTATTGAACCAAGTACTCAACTTCATTATATTTACTTATAACTTTCGTAATAATGTGGTTCTAGAGTTTAATTTCTAAATTTTCATATTTCACCATTATATAAAACTCTTGAATTCAAAAACTCCTAAACTATCTAAACAATGATCCTTAATAAACTTTATCTACCTAAAATCTCTTCTATATTCTAAATCTAAATTTATTACAATATTTTATTGTACAAAAATACTTTAATATCTAATATGCAGGTTTAAATAAAAATACTTTCTTTACACAAAAAACATTGGACACTTTTATTTCAACATTTCTTTTTATACAATATGACATTTCCCTATACACCAAAGAACAAGCTAGTCAAAGGGAACCCCTCTTATTAGTAAACAAACACCTAAAAACCCTCTTAAAATAGTGACTCCTAACTAGACTTCTAATAAGAGCACTTCCCTTAATTAGCCTATTCTTTGGAGTTAAAAGAACAATTGGAGTTGCATGTTCTATATTTAGGTTTAGGAGGTCTAGTTAGAAATCTATTTGAGGTATCACTTTATGGATAGAAGTCTCCTTGAGGTATCATTTTATGGATAGAAGGGGAGTGCTTATTAGAGGTAGGGTAGTAGAGAAGTTTTGGAGGAAGATGGATGTAATTTATTTATGTTCGATAAAAAATAATTCATTTATTTATGTAGTTAAAAAAGAGGCTAACACTTATTTATTATTTTTATCCCTTTTTGTTGTGTTGGAATATCGTATTATAGTGTTTGAAATTCATTTTTGTTAAAAATAGAGGATGGTCTACATCAACTAAGCTCATTTTATAAAAAATCCTCTGGGAAGCTACATTCTTAGAGACTGATAAATGCACATCCCTTTATACATTCAACCAAATTATCATTTTGGAAAACACACTCAATGGTGTTTCTCCATCTATTTTGTGATGAATCCCACCTTGGTTGGAGTTAAAGATGCTTTGTTTACATTATCAATTATTATTAGCTGAAATTTACTTATTTAAAATGGGATCATATGAAAAAGGAATGTTGGATCATTCTATACTTCTAGAAAGCTATGGTAATGTCATGTCTACCATAAATCGTAATGCAATGTTTTTCAAAATATACAATACATGACAGAATTCAATGTTTTTATAGATATTAATTGACCTTAAAATCCAAAAGTGAGATTGTTATAATGTTCAAAGGTACATTAATCACTTCAGTTAGATTAATAAAACAATGGTTAGAAAACAATGGTCAGAAAAACAAGAAAAAGTGGACCAAACATAATGGTTAGAAAAGCAAGAAGTGGATTAGAGTGGTTGCATGTTTGATTTTAATGAAATATAAAGTTTTGAGAGTGCACCTTTTCATGAAATACACATTAATATTGAGAGAATGGACTTCTATTTCAAGTGTTTCACAATATTTCATGACATCCTACACATCTAATGGCATCACTAGTACTTGATTTTTGCCCTTTGCCTCTGCCATTTTGAAACACAAGTGTTATAAATTTATATCCAACAAAGGAAATAAAACATGAATAATAAGCATAACATGTTAACATATATATCTGACTCAAATATCCAGATCTAGAGGAAACAATTTCATCATTAAATCTAAAACCAATAATTTGAGAGTAATGTCTCTAGAATAACTAGAATAACTTGGCAAGTCTAAAATGGAATTCATTAACACAATAACTATAAATATAAATTTATTGTAAATTTACCATAATTTAGTTATTATATATACAACCATTGTTTGTATGAATGGGCATAAGCCATATGAACACTAGTTTAGACCAATTATAATAAATGAAGTTCCCATCATGCATTCTGAAGTGGCTTTTTGCTTCTATTTTAATTTGGTTTGTATGTTTAATTCATCTAGTCTATTGGATATTTATTTAATTTTGGAAGTAATATCAATATCATAGATATATTTATATCTATTATATTAGGCATTTTCATTTCTATGATACATTACTAGATGTTAACTTTAAGATTCCTTTAGTTTAAACATATAGATATGATTTCTCTTAATGTTGGCAAAAATTTAATAGTGTCTAAAGAGCAAGATTTGTTTTACTGACACAGGAGTCCTTCACTCCTTAGGTTTGATTTATTTTGTTTCCTTGGTCATAGGAATTTATCACAGAGCATAAAATATCATAATAAGTTTGAATTTGAAAGCAAAAATAAAATCATAAATTATAAGTGATTTATTTTCCCAAACAACCAACAATAAACTAGATGAGAAACATGAAAATACATAACTTGTTTTACTTGGCATATAATTGGTTGTTGTAAACGTGTAAAATATATATTTGGATTGCATGTGTGGTTATTATTAGGATGTTGTAACATTGTGTGTGTGTGTGTGTGTTTATATATATATATATATATATATATATATATATATATATATATATATATATATATATATATATATATGCAGTTCTTTTTATGAGTATGCTTACCATATATGGATGTAAAATTCAATTTATGATTTTATGCTTGTCAACTTCCAGTTATCCAGTTGCCAACAAATGGTCTAGGTGTTTTATATATAGGAATTCAATAAAGCCTGTGACAGATATTTAGCAAGATTTGAGCAAGAATGTCTCTATAAAATCTCAGAATGATAACTCTTACTTTTTACTTTTGGAGTTTTAGAGTTAAATTTTTAATAAATATAAAATATTTATTATTCTGTTTTGTGATAGAATGTTTTTTTTATAGATAGTGATATTCAAATGTGGTTTTGCAAAAGAAGATGATCTAGTATCACATAATAAAGCATTTCTTGGATAAATAGGGACTCAGACCTTACAACACAATTTAGTGCCAAACAAATAGAGATTTTAAACTCAGGTATTTGTGACATAATGGTGTGGATGAGATTGACCGACAGATACACCAGTGAGTTTTTGTGCATGGTAGAATCTATTACAATATGCCAATACTTGACTTGGGTTGAAGCATTACATCCTCTAGTATTAGTTCCTATGTTAGATTTACATATTATTTGGACTTGTCAATTGTCCTGCTGCCTATAAGGCTAACTATTGGTCACATTAACATAAAATGATACTTTCTGTGAATACTTCAAGAACACACAAGTGGAAGGTGATGTTATATACTAGAAAGAGTATGGATTATATTAACATTTGTAAGATTTTTCCTATAGCTCCAATGTTTACTTTGTATTTACCAATCCAACTTTTACAATGGGAATTGCAAGAGTTATATCCACATCTTCAATGCATAGAATATACATGAAACATTATAGTAGATTTGGAAATTAGAGGAATTATAACTTCTAGTTGATTTGGTAAATAGATATTAAATATCAGAAAGGTCATAAATTCTATTAAACTAAGAGATTGATTTCCTACTATGGAGCAAAGATCAGTTTTAACAAAACATATTATGTTGCAGAACATCCAAGGATATGAGAATATGTCTATTAGATACCATAAAATAGATACAAAATTATGGGTTATTCCATATTCATTTAGAACCAGGTCGACTTGTAAGGAATTGACAACATAGATAATTTTAATGTATAGTATTATGTTTTAGCACAAACATATTATGTCACAGGAAGTCTACTTATCACTTGATTATATTACATCATATGCAAATTAAACTCAAGATAAAGATTAGCGCACTCGACGAAGCAACATCAGAAAACCATATAAAGTCAAAATGCAAAAAAGTGTTCTATAATCAGACTGCTTTTATGGCATCCCTATATGGAATTGTGTATGGCCACCCTGCTGACCTTTTCCCAAATGTGTGTTTCAAATTACTGAGATCATAATGCAAATTTTCATTATTTGATTTGGATTCAGGCTAAAGTTTCTTCCCTCAACATGGCTACTAAGATTTCCACACCAACCGTAACATAGTCTGCAGAATGGCATTATGCAAATTATCTTGCTATATGTTACTTTAATAAGAAGAAAATGTTGAAAGCAAAATCATAACAGATGGTAGGTATGATGCTAATTTTTACACCAATATTAGGGTTTTAGTCAACAGAGCATAATGGAAGAACAAACTGAAGGGTATGATACACAGAGCAACAGTTCAGTAAATAATTACAATTTATATGTATTTCATTACTTGCGCATACAGAAGCTCAAAATCCATTTTCACGTTGATATTTAGAAAAAATAAACAATAAAGGAAAGAAAAAACACAGTCCATGGTGTCATATGCATGAGTGTAAAGAAATTTCCATCAAATGTAAACTACATAACATACATACAGTATGCTTGCAGATACTGTACTCCCAACGCGATTGAAATCTAACCTGTAAAAGGAAGATGAGTTGGGACCAATTTCAACACCAACCACAACACAATCCATAGAATGGGGTTATGAAACTAGGTTTAAGAAAAATCTAAAACACAAACCTTTTCTAACCATATGTGAAATATAAACTTGCATATTATACCAGATGTTATATCTCCACGTGGTGCATCCGACATTGGCCCCTCGTGGCAACCTCTCCCTCCAGAAGAAAATAAATAAATAAATCCACTTGATTGGCTGTTATGCAGGAAGACTATTCTCATTTTAATGGTAATGAAGAAACTAATAAAATATTAATACCTATAACAAAACTTAAGAACATGGTTTTAGTTTATACATAATCACCTTATGCCATTTGTCTCTAGCAGCGAACAGGTAAATTATTAGTTGGAGATGAAAATAATAGTACCCGTCAGGTACTAATAATATTACATTCTGATGGCAATGGATTATGTAAAATTAAATCGATCCTTTTAAGTTAGTAAAGCTCATAAGCATGTCAAATAATCATTTAGGTTCAATTGAAATAATTATTGAAAGCTATGTGAGTATTTAGGGTGTCCTTTCTATTCAAAATGTTTTGACATATAAACGGCTCATTTCAATTATTATAGCTAAGGAAAACTACACAATTAGCCACATTTTATATATATCACTTTTGGAATTTCAATAATTATCCACGTTTTATATATAACAAGTTTGGAATTTCTATGAGTTATGTTCACAACATATTTTCATGCATTCAAATGTCATATATGCAAATCCATGACATTGTAAATGTAGGTAAAGAATGTAGCTTATAATATAGTTAGATTTTAAAAAATTAATATTGCATTACGCCAAGGCTTCATAATAACTAGGATAATCTAAAATGATGATTAAAAAAATGTTCAACAAGTAATAATTTGTGAATTTAGGATTGATTCATGATTAATATCTTATTAACTAAGATTAACTAGTTTAAATAATTAGAATTATCATTCAGCTTTTGAGATTATTAATATATTTTGTAATTACGATTTGTTACCATAGAAATAATAGTTAGATCTACTAAATGTGAGGTAAATACCTTGTGAACAAGTTTTAATATTTTTCTACATTTTCTACTTTGTAAAAACCCCATTTTGGAAATAAAACAAAATACATATATGAATGAAGAGATAGCTAATCCAAGACCTAAATATAATTATTTTAAGTTTTGAAATATATAAACATCAATTAGATCATTTTTAATTCCTTTAATAACTACCCATTTCAGCCAATTCTAGAGATAATTTATGATATCAAATTTTAATGACTAGTTCTTGTTTCAAAGTCGAATTGGAGTTGTCAAAAATAAAATATCAAAAATATAGAATTTAAAAAAAAAAATTATAGTCAAAACATAATTATTGTTGCTTAAAATTATCTTTAAAATAATAAAATTCATTTAATTCATTTTTTTATATTTTTAGTGAAGTAATTTTAAAATCTCTTTTGTGAATAAATGTGTAAAATAATTTTTAGCTTGATAAATTTAGGTCAGGTGCTTATTAAAATTTATAGTTTATTCCAATTAAAAATATTCCAGTGCCTAAAACATGTTAGTTCTATCTTATAAAACATGTCTTATTACATAAAATAATTTGTTTTCTTATTGTGAATTAATACCAAAAGTTATTTTTTACTTAGTTTATTAGCTTAGATATTGATGTGTTTTGTATCATTTTTGAGTGTGTTTTTATCGTGGTCTTGTTAAAACCCCTACTCATCGTATATAAATTGGTTTGTATCCATGCAACACTATTTTAGCCTTAAACATATAACTATTACCTTAATTCAAGTTTCAAACCTTAAACATAATTATTTATATGAGGCATTAGTTTCCATTTTGATCATATCTAGGAAGTCGTTATGCTAGTAATAGAGTGTTCTCTTGGTGTAATTATTACTGAATTTTGGAAATTACACACATTTATTTCTCATATTTTTAAATGACTCACTTAGTTGTTCATAAATCTTAATTGTTCTTGGGCCATTTAATGGTTATGATGTTATTCTAAAAGTGTAGCTATGTTAACTTAGTTGTAAGACAATATGGCAAATTCCATATGACATGATGTAGATATAAAACTTATTTTGGGTAATAAGTGAACTACAACCCATTCTGATTTTGCATTTGTAGGTGATCATAAAATATATACAGGTAGATCGATGTGTGGATGCATGCATAAAGAACTATCTTTTAAAAAACTCTCCTATTATGAGATTGATGATTTTTAAATAACTTGTTGAGTGATTTCGTAACTTAGGAATTAACAATGAACTCTTATAGCACTTATTTATAGCATAGACTCGTAAGGTGTCCTTCCTTGTTTGTTATATTATTTTAGTTTCTAACTTCATAGTATGTGTTTTTGTATAATGGTTGTGAGTTTTATTAGTTGATGGGTAGTGACCCTCGTTATAACTCATATAAGTGAAATACACATTATTTTATCTTAGTAAACACTCTTTGAAGATGAAGCTTATCCTAACAATGTAAAGTAAAGAGTACAAAGATTACTAATCTATTTGGATAAGAGGTAGGTGGGTTTATTTATTTTTAATTTTTGTCCCCGTCTATGTGATCAAATGATAGTGCCTTTGGAAATCACACACACAATGAGTTGTCAATATGTTTTATGATAAATAATTGTTCATTTTGTGTTTACTTATTGATTTTGATGTCTAGAGTTTTATAAGCTATATTAAGTTGTGTTAGTTTGTCCTTTGATGTATTAGATGTCAAAAAATATCAATGATGACATCTCAAGGAGAATACTCTTCACAAGTTGAAAGATAACTACATCAGACCTTTATTTTGAGGAGTGAATATGCTAGTTACCCATTTTGTGGAGGCATTGGTCTGGGTTATAGGCCAAATTAGAATTGACTCGCCATCATACCTTATGTTCTGGTAAGATGCTATTATGGAACCTCTTTTTTTTATATCAAGTAATGTTTTAATCCTAATAACTATCTATATAGATGAGTTGTTTTGTAGCTAAGTTATTGTTGAAAACCTTTCGAGTTTGAAGCACCCTTGGTGGTGGTGTTTGTTTGACACCTTATAATATGTCTCATGTGGAACATAATACTAATAAAATAAATTTATAACAATAATTTTGTCCATCACACTTGTTTTAACATAATATTTTCATCAAGTTTTTTTAATTAAATTAGTTAAAAAAAATACTTGACTTTATTTTTAACTTTTTTCTATTTAAAATTTGGGCATAATATTTTTTACTTAGTTAATTAATTAGTTGTTATTAATATGAATAAGTTGAATAAACCATTTAGTGTAAGGAACCTAATTTTAGGGATTTATTCATATAATTTTATCTTGGTAGCACTATTGTTGGTGGTTCATCATATTTTTGGTATTTATTTTATAATGGGTGATATCTCAAATGAATGAGCTCTTGATTGTATAATGTGATTATTATGGAGGTTATGGTCATTATCAATGTGTGAATTATTAATTTGTGAACATTTAATAATTCATGTTGGACGTAAAGAATGTGGGTATCTAATTCTCAATGATAATCACTTTCATATTATGGAGTTATATGTGATATGGTGGCATTCACCTAGCAAAGTAACATGGGTGTAATGATCCCTAGGACTATGGATCATGGTACAATGATATAATAAGTGTAGAACTGAAATTGGTCTTCTCTTGTGAGATCATAAAGCTTATATGTTTTAAGTAATTATGTTTCATTCTCTTCATGGTGTTCTAGTGCAATCTTCTTGCTAATTTGAGATTATTTCAAAGCTTACAAAAGCAAAATCTTAGTATGATGATTCTTTTGATTCTATTGTATGACCTATCATGCTTATTGTGGTACTCCCTTATTATCAGATTTGTATGTTTAATAAATGTAAAGTAAGATAATTCTATACTATGCTAAATTTTATTCTTTTGGTCTTTAACCATGTTTATTAGACTAAACTAGACATTGACTATGACATTAAGGATGCCTGAGGCATGAACGAATCATTGTAACCCCTTGAATCACCAATCCATAGCCCCATAGGGTAATCAGATACTTATATAGAGATGAGAATCCATAGGTGCTCGAATAGGGAGGATGAATGCCTTCTACAATATTTGGAGGTTATTAGTGTGGACTCACACATTAATACCCTTCGAATGGTATACCATCCTCTAGGAAACATTCTTCCTTACAAAATCCTCTATACATGTTCATCCTTACATAAATGTTTGAGTGACCTAATCCATTTATGGGTTGTCTACTCATCTTTATGTATACCCAAGATGATGTGTCATGTATTGTAAAATGTTATAGTGGAATCTACACATAGTTTGGTTATGTACTCTATATAACAATTTCTAATTTTTTTTGGTTGTTTTGATAGAAAATAGTCAATAAAATATTCCAACACCCTACAAGCTAAAAACCCCTTTATAATGGGTGTACGGTAGGTAAATCTAATAGCATCCTTGAATTCTAGGCATGTGTATGCTATAAGCACTCCGGTGTATGATATACAATGAAATACCTTATCATTGTCCTTGATTGTCACCACCCACCTCACATTAAAATCTTTCATCACTTACAATTTTTGTATGGCCTTATTATAATTTATCTAGGTTTCAATATATAGGAAGCATAGATGAATATAAGTTACAATCTATTATTTTTAACCTTAATTTCTTGCATCCATATGATTGGCATTGTAACGTTGATTTGAGTCACACATCAAATATGGATCCCTATCGATGTGTTTAATGGTTAAACATTTTTCAAAGGGAAAATTATTTTCAATGTCCATTGGGGTGCTTCAGATTTAGCAAACTTGGTAACTAGGAAAGATAATTTATTGGTGAGTAATATAAATGATTAGGCTACCCACTCAACTAATGTTCTTAATGTAAGATTCTTGTTGGCATATTACATATCATGTTCAAGTGCTCTTCTATAATTTTCTTACAATTGAATTTTCAAAAGATATAAATTACGTAAAATAATACCAAACATATATATTTATTAATAAAAAAGCTTCCATTTTATTTTGAAAAAAATATATTTAATTACTATTTTATTGATATAATATTCAATTTATTAATTTTATAAATATTAAATTAATTAAAAGTAACTTTAGAATTATGAAAATGGTATATAATGATTAAATTTTGAATATAAAAATAATTTATAATTTCATGTGTCAACTATATCATCATATTTCAAAAGTTATCCCATATCTCTCTCATCCTCCATATTTTACATGTAACACACTCTAGTTATGTTTCCCCATGAAAACTAATAACAAATTGCACCTTTATGGGGAGACATGTGGGTAGTTTTATCTTAATCCATAATTCTTACCTAGAGTAGTCATAGAACCATGACCAATGGTGTATGAAATATGGTAAAAGATAGTGGAGGACAAACCAAGTTTCCCCATCCATTGAGACCTTTAGAGATCAACCTTTCCCTATCTCCAAGCCTCCAAACTAATTAGGGTGTGCACTCACCTTTACTAAACCCATATCTAGCCAGAAAAATGAGGCAACTACTACATGTGGTTGCCATGGATCTACATGCATTGATGGTTTTTCCTACTTTTGTTTTTTTTCAAATGGTTTATTTTTAAATTTTTATACTATTTAATAATATATTGAGTTTTACATGTTTAGAAATAAATATTTGGATATGATATTTCCTTTTGGATGTTAGGAGTTTAATTATTTAGATTTTGAAATGTTGTATTTTTCATTGTGTTTTTCAATGTTGGAATATTTTTTACAAGTTTAAAGTCTATATCCTTAGCTCACTAAATAGTGAAAAGACCAAAATGAATGTCTACATAAAACATTTTATTTTTGACTCATAAATCAATAGTATGAAGAAGATAAATGTTAATGAACATGGATAACATAGTTCCTTTCTATCAAAATCTCAGAGGAATATGATAATTTTTTAGTTATCTTGACTTTTTGAGAGGGCTATGTGCTCTGGTCTCAATTAACTACCATGCTTCCACTTATTTCTAAAATTTATATTATTGCCTCATATCTATTGGATTTTAATAACATGTCTTCAAAATGGATTTTATCTTGGAGTAATATATCCTCTTTGTTATCTAGTATCTTCCTGTTATACATTTTAGCCATGGTATATTTGTAATGTTACTTTTTTGTCTGATTTATGAAATAAATTTGTATTTACATTAAATACATTGATCCATATTGTTGATAATTTTTCCTAATGGTCCTTTTTCATTGAATCCCATGAATTCTGCTATCAAATTATTTTTTTCCATGTTTTGACCATTTATTCCTATGCATTATATTTCCAACAAAAAGCTGAAATTGGTTATTCATGGGTATTCTCTCTTTAATTATCTTTTATGCAAGTGGATATATGTCTAGGGAGAGTAATCTTAGTGGAAAAATATTATAATTTAAACATTCCTACAAAGAGATACATTCAAATCCAAACTATTGATAGTCATGATTTTTTGTTCATGGGATATGTTACCTAATTTAAACTGGTGCAGTTTGCATGACTAACTTTGTCATGTTGTGAGAGAAGCTCAATAGATATTTGTGATATGGAATTTTAGCATTAAAATATTTTAATTTTTATATTATGATTCTTATTACAAATTAGTATGATTCACCTTCATTTTTTCTACAGTTGATATCTTACCTATAAATTAGTTCATTGGGTATAAACGGTAGGTTGTTTTAGTCAAATATATAGTTGACTCCTCCAAATGGTCATTCCTAAAAAAATACCCTTCATTCCAAAATTTTTATCCTTTTACTCACGTCAAGAATAAACCACCCATATCTCTTCATAAATTCAAATGACCCTTCCACTCTACATCACAAACAAACCAATTTTCCTAAGAATCTACCATTTTAAAATCATAGGCACACCAAAATGGGTTTTCTCTAATTTTGGTCTCCCTATACATGGAATTAGAACACAAGAAGGAAAAAAAATTAGGTTTATAGGGTGTATATATAGGTATATTCTTAAATCAATACAAATCTTGTAATAATTTTTTAAGTAGAATGCCTCCAGTGTAATAATATTTCACATGCCACAGAAAAAAAAGTTTTAAATAACTTTAAAAAGTTTTATCTTATTTCAAGCTTAAAAATTGGATATCATTTTCATCATGATATATTTGGGTTATATTGTAAATTAGAATTTAATATTTATCCTTAAGGTTTTAATTCAAATAGATGACCTCAATTTTCTCTAGTAGTTCTTAGAGTACCATACTGCCATCTAAAAATTGTCATAAATCAACTAAAATATAAATAATTTTCAATTCCAAATATTTATGGTAAGTATAATTTGTAATATATATTCAATTATTAAGTAATTATATATTGAACAAGTTTGAGTGTCATTCCATACCTAAAATTCATTTTGAAAAATCAATTTTCATCCAATTAGTTCAATATCATTATACTGAAGTAGAAGTGTACCCATTGTGATTCTGAAGCGAAAAATCTCTTTAAAACTTGCAATAAAATTCTTGTTATACATCCCAATAAAAATTCTCCTTAGGCCTCCCAAAAACATGAAATGAATTCCTTTAGCTAAACCCTATAAAAAACTACTGTGTACAATCGAAAGTAGGATGGGTTCGATATTTATCTACACAAGATCTTTCATCACACCCTATAGCCATTTTCATAGTTATTTATTCCCTTATAGACACATAATGCATAGAACATTCACATTATTAACATACATTAAATTAAAGAGGTAAAATATAAAAAGGAATAAAATCAATAATTAAAAAAATCAAGAGTCAAGTAGCCACAAAGGATTGTCATCAATAATATAAAAATTCTAATCAAATGAGTTTAATAATTATAAGAAATAACTTATTATACATTTAAATTCCAAAAATCAAATATAAATGTTGGTTTTGAAATCAACTTAAATTTATAGTAAATTAAAATAAATTATAGCATATCAATATTGCAATAGTCCACATTACATAAATAAGTGCCTAAGGAAGCTACACAAGGTGAGAATGAAAAATATACACCTCGATTACTTCCATGAGGTAGGAAATAGATATATAGCATCATCATCCATATGACTCCCAAAAAAGGATCATAAAGCTAAAACATATGTTTATCACAAAGTTTGGTTACAAGGATTAAGTTTATATTGCTTGATAATTTATGATGGGTGTGGTAAGCACAAGATACATCACAAGTATTTTGTGATTAGATTACATAATACAAATGTATTTTTTTTCACAACAAAACATAGACATAATGATCACATATCAGTAAAGTTATTTTGAGATAGAGATTATTTTAATAGGTTTAGTAAATATACAAAAATTGTGGGTGTTTAAGCAAAAGCTTTCAATTACACGTAGACATTTACTACTACCAAGGTTAAGAAACATATAATTAATTCATTTTACATTTGTTTACATTAGATAAAAAATGGGTTTAAGGGAGTAAAAATACACTACAATAAAATGTAATAATTTTACTTCTATTACATAAGGATGAAGTCTTCTCATTGGTCATAACTAAAATTTACAAGTCTCTTATTTAGTCACAAATCATTAAAAAATTGAATGTCATTAAAAATATACTATTGAACAATTCCCTTTCTCTAAGGTATCTCTATGTCAAAGTATCTCACTAAATCCCATGATTTTTTAACCAATCATGAATCATACACTTGTGTAGTGACAAGGTCAAGCAGTTTCCTTGAATGCAATGTTTTTTTATTCTTAATATCTTCATATTTTAAAGTTATTAAACTTTAAAAGATTTGTTATACATGTTTTATAACTATAACTATAACTCTCTCTCTCTCTCTCTCTCTCTCTCTATATATATATATATATATATATATATATATATATATAAGTAATTAAAATTTTCAAGCTTTATATATATAAAGCTTGAAAATTTTAATTACTTTAATATAAGAAGATATTAAGAAGCAAAAAACACATTACAATTGGGGAAGCTTCTCTCTCTCTCTCTCTCTCTCTCTCTCTCTCTCTCTCTCTCTCTCTCTCTCTCTCTCTCTCTCTCTCTCTCTCTCTCTCTCTCTCTCTCTCTCTCTCACACACACACACACACACACACACACACACACACACACAAAAAAAAAAAAAAAAAAAATTAACTACATACCAAATTTAAACACATCAATATAGAAGGAAATAAATGTTACAAAGGATAATAGATATAAGTTCAAAATTCTTATATATAAGTTGGGTTTATAATTATATATTATAGTATCATTCATAGAAGAGAAAATTATGATAATGACAACCAATTCCTTTCAAAATCAAAACATAATTTAGCTGAATAAACTAGCATAACATAATAGTGGAATTAAAATAAAATATGGGACCCAAGTTTGGCTAAATTCAAGGTATTGATGGTCTTGGATCAAGTGTCCCACCAGCAAAAACCTTATTCTATTTTCAAGCCAAGTTATTTTAATTTAACTCACCTCACTCTTTCTCAAATTTTCTATAAATCAAAAGTGCTCTCCATGAGAAATCTATGAAACAATGTCCCACAACCTCACATAAAAAAACAAGCACATGTATAATGTCCTTTCATGATTTAGGATCCTAATGTTTTTCTTGGTCCTACACTTATGGCCTTTACATATATACTCTATGCATGGTGTAAAAATTGAGCTAAACTATGTTTTCTCTCAAGGTTGCACACTTCTTAGTACAGATGTAAATTATCTAATAAATAGAATGATGGTGTCTCTCATGTATTTTTTCCTATTCTGTAGTGTATCATCTTAAGTTACATGGTATACACACTATTATTTAATGTTATTGCATGGATCCAAACCTATGTTAATTTTTAAAATAAGGGTATCTCTCAGGTAAATCTTGAACTCGGGGTAACCTCTATAAATTTCATCATACATTTAAGGGTTTAGAGGATTTTCATGTAAAGTTGAACCAACTAATTGGGTGATATCTATTAATGATTCCCATTGTATTAACTATATGGAATATCCTCATGTTACATAGTAAAAGTATACAAGAGTAACAGATATTAGGAAAGTGGAAAATTATGACTAAAAATCTTAGAGATCTTAGTGTTAAAATTAGGCTCTGATACTAAAATATTAAGCACAAAATTTAGATAGAAAAATGCTCAAATAAAAATCAATTTTTTTTTAACTAATATGATAAGAAATGATGGATGAAAATATTATTCTAAAATAAGTGTGACACACAAAACAATTTTGATAAATTCATTCTATTATTAATTTCCACACAAGACATCTAATAAGGAAATAAATAAATAACACAACCAAGGGTGATTCAAACATGGAAGGTTGTAACAACAACCTTATATTAGCTACAAAATAAATGATCTAATTATATAGTTATAATTATTTAAAATTTAATTGATCCAAAACATAAGATTACCTTATCATAATGCGATGTATGATAGTGAGTCAACTCTAATATGGCATATGTGCTAAACAAATACCCCCACGACATTGGAAGCCTACATATTCACTCCTAGTAATCAAGGTCCAATGTTTCTCTCCTTAATCTTGTGATTAATATCCTTTGTGAGACATCATCATTGAATGATGTTATCATCTAATCTATCAAATTATGAACTAACACAAATTAATATAGCTTATAAATATCTAGACATCAAACTCTTTAATAAAACAAAAACTCATTAATTTTTTTTATCACAATCTTATTTAAAACTCAATGTGTGTGCACTTTCCCAAGGCACTCTCATGCAATAACATAAATAGGGATCAAAATTATAAATAAATAAACCCACCTACATTTGGTCCAAATATAATATTAATCTTATCAATCTTTAATTTACATTGTTTTTAGAAGATTCATCTTCTGAGAGTGTTTACTAAAATGAAACAACATGTATTCACTTACTAGAGGTAAAAAAAGGGTCACTACCCAAACATTAACTAAACTCACAATCATAATAAAAAAACACATACGATGAAGTTAGAAACTAGAATAATATAATACATAAGGAAGGACACCATAAGATTATGTGTTTTAGATAAGAGCTATAAGTGTTTATTGTTAATTAACAAGTTATGGAAACACTCAACAAGTTAGTTATCAATGCCATAATAGTAGTGTCCTAAGGGTTATTTCTATATGCATATACCCAGCCATTAAATTTCATGCATGTCTATGATAATCAACTTCAAATTCATAATTAAAGTTAATTTTATTTCTCTTATTACCCAAAACAAGTGTTAGATCAACATGAAAAAATCTAGAATTTACCATACTATCTTACAACTAAGCTAACATTCCTACATTTTGTGCATATCACCACAACCACTAACTGTCCCAAACTCAATTGGGCATTAAGATATTTAGTTCAATGAAGCATAAAAAAATATGAGAAAAAGTGTGTGTTTAGACTACCAAACACTAAATAATAATTACACCAAGAGCATACTCTACTACTAACATAGCATCTTCCTAGATATAATTAAAATGGACACTACTACCCTATATAAATAATTATGTTTAATGTTTGAAACTTGAATTAAGGTAATAGTTAAAAATATCTAAGTCTAAAACTGTGTTGGATGGAAACAAGTCAATGTATATATGGTGAATAGGGTTTCTAACAATACCACAACAAAAAGACACTCCTAAATGATACAAAACACATCAATCTTTAAGTTGATGAACTAGGTACAAAATTAACCTTGATATTATTTCAAAACAAGGAGAACATTTATTTTAAGTAATAGAATTGTTTTATAAAATATAAGCAACATGTTTTAGGCACTGGGACATTTTTATTTGGAAGAAACTGTCAATTTTACTAAGCACCTTGAACTATATTTATCAAGCTAATAACTGCTCTACCCATTTCTTCACAAAAGGAATATAAAAAACACTTCACTAAAAATATATAAATTTCAAATTAAATTTATTTGGTTATTGTAATAATATTTTTAAACAACTATAATTGTGTTTTGTCTCTATTTTTCTAAAATTTCTATTTTTTGATATATGTTTTGGTGATTCCATGTCTACTTTGGAACAAGAACTAGTGGTGAAAATATGATGTTATGAATTTCCTCTACAATAAGATAGAATGGATAGTTATTAAAAGAATTAAAAATTCTCCAATTGATGCTATTATATCGCTCAAACTAAAATAAATAGGTTTAGGTCTTGGATTAGGTATTTCTCCATTGAAATGTTTTTTTCCAATAAAGTGTTTTCAAAAAGTAGAAAAAGGCAGAAAAATACTAAAACTTATTCATCATACAAGAAAATTATTTACTTCACATTTATTTAGATATAAATATATTTCCTAGATTAACAAGTCATGTTTACAAAACATATTATTCATGTCAAATGTTTATTGACAAGTCTACTTTCCTTGAGCTAGTGAATTTTAATTAGTAAAATATTAATCACAATTTAATCTTAAATTCATAAATTATTATTTTTTCAACCATTTTTTTAAAATTTATATGATTCAAATTAAGAATATAAGGAATATAAATTGAGTTTAAGTAAGCTAGTAATATATAATCTTTCTAGATTATCCTAGTTATTATGAAGACTTATATTTTATAAACACTAAAAGCATTAACATAATATTATTTATTATTTATTTAACTATATTAAATTACAAGATATATTGTCTTCCAACACTTACAATGTCAAGGGTGTTCATATCAACATTTGAATGCATGCAAATATCTTGTCAATAAAATGCATAGAAATTCCAAAAGTTATATATATATATATATGTGTGTGTGTGTGTGTGTGTGTGTGTGTGTGTGTGTGTGTGTGTGTGTGTGTGTGTGTGTGTGTGTGTGGTGGGGCCAATTGCATATTTTTCTTAAGCTATTATAATTGAAATTAACTATATAAAAATTTCAAACATTTTGAATAGAATGTATCCCTAATTACTCACATAGTTTTCCAAAATTATTTCATTTGAACCTCAATGAATATTTAACATACTCCTGAGCTTTAGTGACTTATTACAACTAAAGGATCAATTTCATTTTTCATAAGCCATTGCCATCATAATGCAATGTTATTCATAAAATAAATAAACATTATAGTTATAACTTCCTATTTTTACCAATAACACATTCTTAGGTGTATACATAAGTAAAAAATTGTGTAAAATCAAAGGTTTGTATGACTCTATGTGTGGGAATATATTTAATTTGCTATAAAAATTATAAATTTCATTTTTTTTATTAAATTTAAAATTTGTATTTAATTAAATATATGTTACTCCCTAAATTTATCATCTAAGCGGTGAAAATTATCATTTTGTTAAGTTTAATTTCCAGCTTATGAGTACACTTCCACATATATTTATTTAACTCCATCATGTCTAACTCATACATGATCAAAAATTGGGTTATGAAAAATGGTTTCAACTTAGAGTTTCAATGGTGGCACACTGTAGATCTCGTTGAGAGATTTTTGACATTTTTTGGAATGTAAATCTAAGTTCGAGAGCTCCTACTATGCCCATTTGAAGATTGGTCAAAAAATGGCAATTGTGACATTTAGCATGTGTTTTGAGGTGGTTTTAACATTTGGAACTATTAGAGGTCGACACTTAGAAAATGCTAAGGTTTTCAAAAAAAATTTGTTCAATGACATGTCATGTCATCAACATGCCACATGGCAGCGTGAGATAAGCACTTTAACCAAGGTGGAGACCAAAGTGGTGAGTTTGAAGGAAGGACCAAGTCTAATGGTGCATGTTTGGCACTTTGACCAATGTAAATGTTAGCTAAACACCTAAAGGGGGGTGTTGACATGTTTGAAGGAGGTGCATACCTTGTTAAAGCCTATACTTGTCCCAAAATTTTGTGCATGTGGGACAAATGCACCCAAGAATAAGTAAAAGTGCCTAAAAAGGAGGGAAAGAAGATTTCAAATTCATGTAAGCCACCTAAAAGAAAAGGTGGCCGGTTTTGAACCCTTGACCTACCACCCAAAAGGGATAGGCCTTGACTACTTCAGCCACAGAGGTTGAAGTGTTATAAAAGGGACTAATTTCTACTTGAAATAATAACTTTCTAGATTGTGTTTTTTATTTTAAAAGGCCAAGACTTTGTAAAAGCTTTGGGAAAGCTTATGTAATGGATTTTTATCCATTTTTTGGCCATAATACACAGTATTAACACTCTTTTTATCCAATTTCCATATTGGAAGAGTATATTTAAGCCCATTTTGGAGATTTTTAGGACTTTGAAAGCAACTTTGTAGGTGTGAAGACTCGCAGAATTTGAAGGTGTCGGGCTTGATTATTAGTCACGGTGAAGGTGAATTTTTGCATTGAGAGATCAAATTGTAGGAATGTTATTTATTATTTCAAGGTGTTTGAAGTGCCCTTAATGGAAATGGTCCACTCCTTTGGAGAACCCGAAGAGGTAAGCATCAATTATTGAGCCGAACTCCGTTATCACATTTCGTGTTTTGGTAAATTATCATTTTGATGCATGATTTTGTTTTAGTTTGTTGATTTGATTTTAATTAGTAAACGAATTCATTTTGACAATTATAACACAACGTTATAAAAAAATAGTTTAATTGGTAATTAGAAGTAATCAGTCTTTTGACAACTCCATTCCATCTCAACAATCGAGAATGTTTTATGCCAAACTTTTTGCAAGGTCTTTTGAGTTTTTTTGAGAATTTGATAAGTTTGAGAAATTCAATATTTATACTTAAAACTTCAATTTGAATTTATCAGTGTAGTTTAAGATCAATACATGTGAGAGAAAGGGAAATATATTAAGCTTATTATTATTTTTATTTTAATATTTTAAAATAAAAAAATTATTTTTCTTTATTTATTTATTTATCACACACATATATGTACACACATGTACATGTGCCCATATGTGTGCACACACATACAAAGATTAATAACAATAAATAATTAAAAATAATATTGTAGGGTTGTAAGCTTGTGCATGTTGTAGGACATTACCATGAAACATGTAATTGTGGTTTAGGAGAATTATTTTCTTCCCCCTTACCCAACTATGTATTCCCCTAATCATGGTCATGGCCATGGCCATGGCCATGGCCTTAGCATTAATTGTGGTTAGTTGTGGTTAACACTATTACAATTCTAGTTGGCCAATTAAATTTATCTTAATTATCATCTTTAACACATTTTGTTTTTTTATGTTATATTTAGAAAAAATTGATTAATTTTTTTTTTAATTTTTAGTCCCTACCAAAATAGGGAACTAACAGTTTCACTTTTCAAATAATTTATTTTTGCTTAGCCAATCAAATTTTTCTAAATGCATGTGAACATAATATTTTTAAAGTTTTCTCTAAGATTTTTATATAAATATTTTGAACTTATGAGTGTTATTTGGGAATATTTTATGGCTTTAAACATGCTACCAAATAACATTAATTACACATACAAAGTGGTAACCAAATAATTCCCAGTTTATGTCTAAATCATGGGTAATGGGTGCACATATCCGAGAGCATACATTGTTATCAATAGTTAGAGAGGTGATGACATTTGATTGGAGTGAAAAGACATGTGCTTACCATTGGTTGAACATTGATGGTTGTGGGAGCTAATATATAATGGCCACAAAAATGACAAATGCTCAAAACTAACCAGCATATTTACATGCTTATACAAAGGATTAAAGTTTGATGATGGCCAGCCATTACAACATTTTTTATTTTATGTTTCATATAGATCTCGATAGAATCTAATTTGAATCCCCTGATGTAGATATTCACGGATCATATGACTGTTAATGCTATGGTTTGTCATAGTATTTTCCTTTATACTCATACGTTTCTAATTCGCACTTTATTTCCACTCTTCATATTTATATCTTGCCTCTACCTTAGTGATTTTTCTGATCACTTATATGGCCTTTAGTGAAAATACAGACTCCCAATCCAAGCCATAAAAATTTTCACCTAAAGTGTCATCTTCTAGGTAGAATGTCGATGTGAAAATCCCTGTCTTTAATTAAATGCGATTCAAAGGCGAGGTAGAAGATGGTAGAGGGAAACAATGCATTGTTTGTCAATGTGATTATAAATAAGGTGAAGGGATGGTTGTGTTATTTTCATCATGTTGATATGATTTCCATGTGGAGTACATTTAGAGGTGGCTATAGTTCCACATAAGATGCCCCATAGATTGACAAAATCTTATTAACATACCCAAATTCTCTACTTTGGGAAAATGTGTGAAGTATGCTAGCAACAAGAATATGGAAAATTATGATTATAAAAGCACAAGCCACATTTATAGACTCTAAGGAAAAGATAAGAACAATAATAGTTCATTAATTATTATAAAATGGCATAGGTGATTATTTCATTATAAATATTTGTATATATTTTATCTTATAAATCGTTGCCAAATACACTAAACATGAATATTACCAATGTAAGCAAACTTTTTTTCATAATTTTTAAATTTTATTATTATTTTTATAATATTTTTTTTTTTTTATTAATTAATTATTACTAATTTAGATAATATTTATGTTATCATTATATCATATTTAATAGAAATTAAATTACAATTTTTTATAAATAAAAAATAATTTTAGTTTGAGAGTTTTTTTTTACAAATTGTTTGAAGACATCAAAGAAATGTTACAACAAAAAATGATGGATGTGTATCTAAAAGGCATGTAAATAAGTCTTGTTTTATAGTCAAAAAGGTATTATAGCCGATGTTAAGTTAATATAAGCCTCATTTGAGGAATTGTAAGCTTGTATTAGGTCATATATGGAATTGGAGACTTTCCCTCCAAAACATGATTTTTGAATTTTCAAATGATTTTAGTGTAATTTCATTAGTATATGTAATTATTACAAAGTCATACAAGCTATATTAGTTCCATAAGGGTGTGTGTGTGTGTGTGCGTGTGTGTGTGTGTGTGTGGGCGCGCATGTGCATGTGATGTAGTACAATATTTATAAACAGTGTATAGGTCATAAATATCTCTATTGTATTAAATAACTAGAGTAATTAGCAAACATATACAAATTAAGTCATATTGCTAACATAAACCTAAGCAGATGGAGGAGAATATTGTCAAGTTTAGTCTACTCTAAAATGAGTAAAAAATTAAAAAGTATAATAATAATTTTTCCTCTGAAGGTGGATGAAAAAAATTATGAATTGAAGCTTAAAAGGCTCATGTTTTTTCAAAATAGGTTTGTATTTTGGGGTGATCTACAAGATTGTCATGTATAGGTCTACAATTTTTAATTTAATAGTCTATATGATATATTGAAATTCAAGCTTGATCAAAATTATTGATTCAAATAGCTTATTAAAAACCTTAATCATTTATTTTATAGTCTTTTATTTAGTTATTTATATATTTTTATCCTTGAAACCCTATTAGTCTCCTACACAATCACACACATAGGTCTAATTCTGCATACATGTTTGTGTATAAGCTCAAACTAAGGATATGAAAAGTTTATAGAATATATTAAGAAGATAATCCAATTTTTATAAGTAAAAAAATATCTTGTGACCTCTATGAATAATCATTAAATGGCTCTAAGATTTTGTAGGTTCTCAAAACCCTAGTTACAAGGTTATCTTCACAAAAAGGTCGATGTCTGCTATTTTATCACTAAGAAATTCATAATTGGTGGATAGATATTAAAGTAAGATTATATGATATTAGAGTTGGTTTTTAACCTAAATGTAATTTACAATTTATTTTATGATCCACTATATTTTCATAAAAACTTGAATTCTTTGTATCTTGATAGCAAGAAGGGAGTTTTGGATAGAATTTTTGAAATTGAGTCTCAGAAGGTGATGTCAAGGTTGGATCACCTTAGACATAGTTTTATAAACCTTGAAATTGGGTTATATAGATTTGATAAGTATTTTTTTGTTTCGATCTGTTACTAGCCATGAGGCCTACTAAGTGTAAAACAGGGTTTTATTCATAAAAAGACCTTTAAATTTATTTGTAACCATTCAAATCCTCTAAATTTTGGTATGCATTTTATATGGTGATTAAGGCAAGCATGAAAATTTATTTTAAGCCCCGAAACATATTTTATCTTATGTTATTGAATATTATGTTTTAGACTAGTTGTAGGTATTCATTTTCCATGACAATCAAGTATGGATTAAGGTGAATTTTTTTGCTAAATGATGTAAATACTTTATTTTTATGTTGAATTATTGAGTGATATATTTGGCTACGAAGCCTAAAAAAAAGTTTTAGAGTTTTGGACCTAATATATTAAGAAACCAACAAATGAAATTTGTTTCTCACTTATTTTAAATCAATATAGACCTCCCTTAATAGTTTGTAATCTCTTAGTGATAGTCTAAGTGAAAATGCAAAAGAAACTTATTGAAAATAAGACCTAGAAAGAGTGTTCTCAAAGACAGAGTAATAACTATCTAAGGTCATCATATTTGGTATCAAAGATCAAATATTTTACACAATTAGAGGATTCTAGAATCAGTTAGAGGATTGAAAATATCAATTAGACAAGATGTTCACTAGAACAAGAAGAGGCAAATGAAGGTAGGCTAAAAATGTAAATCTCTTGGAAGAGATCATAAATATTAATAAAAGAATGGAATCTATGAAAAAACACAAAGAATAATAGTAGATGTTGGAGACATCATTGATAGAGAGGATGAAGCAAAGGAAAGATTGGTCAAAGCCATAGTAGGGGTAAGTTCATAGCATAAAACTCAAGTGCCTACATATCATGGTATTTTAAATCCATATTCCTTGATTAGTTGGATAAATTATCTTGCCAATAATTTGAATATGATAGTTTTGATGAAGACAAATAGTTAATGTTTGTAATGAAAAGGATTCAAGGGCATGCATCTTTATGATGGGATGGTGTACAAGAAGAAAGAATAAGGAAAGATGGTTTCCAAGATCAAAGGAATGTTTATGCCTCAATATTATTAGGGTATTATTTTCAATCAATTGAAGAATATCAGACAAAAAGAGAAGTCTGTGAAATATTATACTAAGGAGTTTTATAGATTGACCATTAGAGCTAGTCATATTAAGGATGGCATAGAAAATTTTCTAGATATGCGAATGGTTTGAAATATATCATTCAATATGAAATAAATTTTCTTACACCCAAGATAGTTGAGAAGGCATACCAATATGCCTTGAAGGAAAAAGAGAAGAAAGCAAGGAGACATTCTTAGGAAATAAGAGGAAGAAGTAGACCTCTTGGAACTAAAGTAGAACTTTAAATCAAAAGACTATTGAAGTTATGTGAACAAGGTAAGTGAAGCTTAAAAAGATAAAAATCAGATTTAAGAAGTAACTATGCATTCATATGTAAAAGGAAATTTCATAGAGGTAGATGTAGAAATAGTGGTTTCGTTAGTAGATTCTTTATATGTGGAATGTTTGGTTATAGATAATATGAGTGTCCAAATCATTTATATTCTACTCAAGTAAGTGCTCATGTTGATCAAATAAATCAAGAGGAGGATATTGCATCAACTATTTAAGAAGATGATCTAGAAGGAGAGTCTTTTCTTATGAAAATAGTTTACTTAGTTTTAATAAGGAAGTTAATGAACCATCATAGAGGAAGACACTTGTAATAGCTATATGTAAGACAAGAGGTAAATGTTGCAAAGCCATCATTGATAGTGACAACATTGACACTCTTGTGTCTATTGAAATGGTGAATAAGTTGAAGTTAAAAAGGTAAGACTTCCTACCCCTTATAAGGTTTCTTCATTACAAAAAAATAATTAAATTCTTATGGATGAGAATTTTAAAATAGAATTGCAACTAGGAAGTTAGAAGGATGCAGTAACAAGTGATATAGTCAGTATGGGAATTTTCCATTTGATTCTAAGTAGACCATAATAGTATGATAGAAAATCTTTGTGCTATGGGCAGAGAAACAATTATAGTTTTGAGCAAGATGGAAGTTAGCATACACTCTTTCCATTAAAGGATGAAAATTCAAATATTGTAGATGATCCTAAGGTGATGATTATAGGTAAAAGGAAGTTCTTATAGCAATTTAAGGAAGATGAGGTAAGCATTGAGTTAGTTGGTCAATTAAATATAACCCTTATAGTTAATGAAGAAACTAATTTTCTTACAAAAACTCATATTTTGCTAATAAACCAAACTAATAAATTATTTATTTACTTGTCTAATGAATTATCTTTGACATGAAACATAAATTATTTGAATTTTTTATTGAAAAGTTTGGTTATCTGAAATAAATTGATGTGGAAGGCAATCATAATAATGAAATGTTAGGAGGACAATGGATAGAATAAAATAGTGAAATGTCTTCAAAGGTAATAATGAATAATTTGATTGTGAAGATACTAGGGAATATATTAAAAAATGTATGGAAGAAATTAAATTCAAGTAGGAAGATGTAAATAGGAAACAAGAAGTTTGTAATAAATAATGCAAGTGCAAGTTGATGCACTAAGAGTGTAATCAATCCTTGAAATTCAAGACAATGGATTTTAAAATTCTAAAATAGAAGATGTTTCTCTTAAATTATTTATTTATTGTGTAGGAATGATAAATGAAGGTAATTAGAAACTCAAGATGATAATCCTAAAGATGAATCTAATAAACAATATCACCAAAGGTGAAGGAAATACACAAACAAGGATAGATTCCTCTAGTAGACCATGGGATCTAAAAAGGCCTAAATCAAAGGTGAAAAGAAGCATCAAATGGAAAGAGCATAAAATTAAATTAATAATCATGAATCATAGGTAAAAGAACATTCATGAAACCTCATGGACAAGAGTCCATGAAGAATTATCTTTTAACCCTGATGGGTAGATGTAGGTGTATCCAAAAGGCATGTAAATAAGTCTTGATTTATAGTGATAAAGGTCTTGAAAATGTTTTTAAATCATAATAAGATTCATTTGATGCATTTGAAGCTTCTATTAGGTCATATAGGGGCTTCGAGAGTTTCCCTCCAAAACTTTTTATTTGAATTTTGAAATACTTTTGGTGTAATTTCATGAGCATATGTAACTATTAAAAGTTCATACATGTTACATTAGGTCCATAGGCAAGTGTGCAGTGTATTAAAACATTTATATAATTTATGCAAGACACAATTTTATCTATTATCTTAAATAACTAATGTAACCACAAGAGGCCTTCAAATGAGGTCAAATTGTTAAGTTAAACCTAGGTGAATGGAAGAAAATCTTGTCAATTTTAAGTTATTCTAAATTGAGTGAATAGTTAAATTATTTGATAATCATTATTCATAGAAATGTGGATTAAAAAAATTATGAATTCAAGATTAAAAGACTCATTTTCCTTCAAAATAGGGCTGCACTTTGTGGTGATCTACAAGAGTGTCATGTGTAGGTATGTAAGTTCTTATGTAATAGTTTTTAAAATATATTTAAATTTAGTCTTGATCAACATTCATCAGTGAATTAGATTATGAGACACCTTATTCATTTAGTTAATAGTGTTTTTTTGGTTATGTAGATGTTTTGATCTTCAAAACCCTTAAAATCATGTTATTCTCCTACACAGTCACACACATATATCTCATTGTACATAATGTTTTATGTATGAGCATAGACTAAGGATCTAAAAAGTTTGTAGAGGTTTTTAAGAACCTAATTAATTTTTTATAAGTAAAAAATATCTTATAACCTCTATGAACAATCATTAAATTACTCTTAGGTTTTGTAGGTCCTCAAAACCCTAGTAAATGGGTTATCTTGACAAAAAGTTTGATATCTCATGTTTTAGCACTTGGAGATTAATCGAATTTAGTGGATGTATATTAAATTGAGGTTATAGGATAATATAAGTGGTTTATAACATGAAGGTAACATACAATTGCATTTATCATTGATTGTGTTTTCTAAAATAAATATAATTCTTCATATTTTGACAACAAGAAGGGATTTTTGGTTACAATTTTTGAAATTGAGTCAAAAAGGTAATATAAAGGTTGGAACACCTTATATATAATTTTATAAGCCTCTAAAATTAGTTACATAGCTCTGATAAGTAGTATTTTATGTTTTTACCTATTAGTAGCCATGAGACCTATTAGATGTAAAATAGGGTTTCATGCATTAAAATATCTTCAACATTATTTGTAACTAGTGAAATCCTCTAAATTTTTGTATGAATATTTTTGGGTGAATAATTCAAGTGCTAATTTTTTTCTCAATCCCCAAAACATCTTTTAGATTCTATGATTGAAGACTGTGTTTTAGACTACCTATAGGTGTCTATTTTACAAGACAATCAAGTATAGATTAGGGTGAGATTTCTTGTTAAATTATGTTAAAAAATATTTGGAGTGTTGATCACTTTTTTGTATTTTTGAATAATCTTGCTAAAGTATATTTTAAGGTGTGTAAAGGTGGATATAGAATTCTGACTTATCGAGTGATCTATTGGGCCTAAAAGACAGAAATAGGGTTTTAGTGTTTTGGACATAATATCCTAAGAAACCAAGAATTGGAATTAGTTTCTCATTCACTTGAAATCAATATAGATCTTCCTTAAAAGTCTAGAATCTTTTAGTGATAGTCTACGTGAAAATTCATAATAAACTCATTGAAAATCTGACCTAGAAAGAGTGTTTTCAAATTGAAATAGTGGGAAGTACCTGAGGTAATAAAAAAATTATTAATAACAACACTTTTTGTACACTATATTTAAAATATAATTTTATATAGAACACAATATATTTATAATAGATAATATATTAGTCAACTATGTAACTTATTAATCCTATTTATGTGTTGATTATTAAATCATGACTTTCTTTGAAGGTTGTGGCTTATCTTTATATTTGATAAATTATATTTTATAAATATTTAGTTTTTAACAAATTAAAAATTATAAAATCCTAATAATGCTTTGGCTATAAATGATCTATTTTAATATGAGTGCATGGTAGCATTGATCATTTCCTAAATTATATATATACTCATAATTTGATCCTTAAAAATAACTAGTCCAATGTGCTCCTTCGGATTAGAAAACATAACTAAGGCACATGTACATCATCAAATCATCCAGTAAAATAAAATTATATAAAAACTAGTTAATATCTCCAACTTCAACAATAATATATACATATTCAAATAGATTTAATATCATTGTTTGTAGATCCATGGATGATACACCTACTAATACCAAAACTATTTAAATGATGTAGTCCTTTAATATAAACAAAGACAACCATAAGTGGTGAAGGTGTAATGTAATAAATCATAAACCAATAAATGTTGGCAATAGAAGCAAAAATATTCAATATCGTAGAATGGATATTTTGTAGAGTAATGCAAAAAAAAAATTGGTTACTTAATCAATACAAAAAATACCATTTTTATTACTTGATAATTAAGGATAACGAGTAAAATTGAATCTATTTAATCTATTGAATCTTTTTAGTTCATTAAATCATAGAAATAAGTCTATTATATGAACAATACATACTCCAACTTGGTTGTCATGAAACTATACAAATAAGTAGCTCAAATACGTAGTTAAAGCTTCTCTCAATGATAAAAGCTTCATCATATTTGAATAAAACATCATCCTTTATTTTTTGTTTGTCTAATATTTACTTCATTCACTAGCCCATTAGAATACTTTCCCTTTAAACAATATCATAAATCTAAAATAAAGCTATTACTAAAAATAGGGATTAATCGCTATGTAACTCTAATTTATTTATGTATATATAAAAAAATAAACTTATTTCGAAAACATTTTAAATTTATTTAACAAAAAATTATAATTTCACAAAGAAAAATTAAATATTGTTATTTATATATAATATTTATTATTATTTTATTCATCATTCAATATTTATTGATTGATTATTTGTGATATCTACACAATTTTGTTTATCATCAAATATTTATTGATTCATTATTTAAGATATCTAAACACACATACACATAGATACACATTCGGAAACCAATAGTATTAGTTTTCAAACATTAGGAATAAAAAGAGTGAGAGAGAGCACTTTAAGCCAAATTCATCAAATTCCAAGAGGAATATAGGAGGGATGGGGAAAGAGAAGGACGAGTGAGATATTCCCATTTCCATTTTCAAATTCAAAGAAGGTTATAAGGTGAGAGATAAGGACATATTAAATAAGTTTTTTTTAAAAAGCACTTATTTATAATAATACAAAATATAAGGGAAGATTCATTTTCTAAAAAAAAAACTAATCCAAAATATTTTTAACGGAGATATTTAAATATATTTATTTTAAAAATGTTGAATGATTGTATTTTTAAAAATTTCTCGTAAGTCTCAGATCAATTAATTAATTTATTTTTATCTGAAGTTTTTTCTAATGACATTTAATATGCTCAAGCACAAAGTCAACGATGCATTTTAAAAATACACATAATTGAGTTCAGTTGGCTTGGCTTCAACATTAGTTGTACGGGTATAGTTATATAGCATTACAAAGGTGTGATTGACTATGATTTAATTCTATTGCTGATAGAAATGTGCAATTAAGATGATTGGCATTATTACACCTTCCAAATAGACATTTAATCGAGTGGATTATGAATGGGAACATCAAAAGATCTTACTGACCACATCTCTTTCGATCTGTCATCAATGATATTTGAAAAATGATAATAGCTCATTGGTCAAGGTGTGATGCGATTCATAGAGTTAGCTCCTTGTGGTGCTTTATCATTTCCATTGACATCTCATCATGTAAAAAATGTTGATTTCCTTGTAATCATAAAATTTACTTACTAATCATAATTTTATTTTGCATTGAAATCTTTGAACCTCTTTAAAATATTAAGTTTGATTTATAATCCTTTTTTGTGTCCACATCTACACAATAAAATAAAAAAGTCCCACAGTGGACAATGTTATAACATATTAGAAATATATGCAATTGGCTATATGATTTAGAATGGTGATCATAATAAGGTATGTTATGTTTGTTTATTATTCACAAGGTTACGAAGTACATGACACAATGTTTGATCTATAATGGTCTCCATGCAGATTAATTAATTTATATATTATGTTTGATAAAAAATGTGGTCCATCTCTTAAGCCTTATGCTTGAGTTACCAATATAAAATGTAATACCCATCGACCAATTTTTACCCAAAGACACATACCATCCTAAACAAAATTACATAACAATATGGTTCATGTAATCATAAAAAGTAGTTAAAAAAATCACACACTTATTATATTTTATAATCCATTTTTAATATACAATATAAATTAAAAAGAATGGTAATCATTAAATTATATAATAATAAAATATGAACATAAAATTTAAGTTTATATAATAAAAACCCTAAAATTATTTAAATATTGTCTCAAATTTTGATTCTAGTTTTTTTAATAAATATCTCATCAATTCAAATTTAAACACAAATAAATTATTATACAAACTTAAAAAGTGATTGAAGTAACTAACTATGTATATGTATATTTAATTATATATAAATAATAATAGTGTGCTCTTAAAGTTGATTTTACACAAGTATATTGTGACCAATTTTATATTAAAATCTAAATGAATCATCCCGTGAACCAAATCCAAAACTTTTGACTCTTGCCACAAGCAATTTGACATCTCGAAATGGGTAAGAATTAAAATAAGTCTTTATTGACGTGGTGAGAAGGTAAATATTTCATTATAAGTGCTAGTGAAAAATAAATACTCTAAGAAATCGATAAGTGGATGATTAATTAGATAAAATTAATCACATGTTATATATAGTTGATGATGATAAAATAAAAGTAATAACTATTACATATATATTTACAACAAAATAATTTATAAATTAATGTTTTAGACGAGAAAATAATTTCACAAGGGAAATTTATAATTTCTTATACATAATACATTAAATTTGGGGTAGTGAAATTTATGTAGTCACCCTGCCAAAATATAGATGAAAAAAACTACATTTATTAGATAGATTTAAAGTTAGTCATAATTATCATCTATCATGACATCACTACAAATATAATCTATTAACTTATTTTTTATGTTCATTTCATACGTGAAATAATATCCATAGCTGAGATCATCTTCATCATTTTATTATAAATCATAATTATTTAAAATAAAAAATATCTATTGACATAAAAAAACTTTAATTTAAAAATCATTTAAATATTTAAATTATATTAAAATAACTAATTATAATTTAAAATAAAATAATTAGACAATATTGTTTCTCAACAAAACATTGATTAATGGACCTTAGTAGTATGAAACACCTAGAATGGGGTCACTCAATAAATGCACTGGTGTTCCATCCAAAGGATTTAAATTTCACCTGAACATAAGAATTAACCTCACAATAATATTGTTTCACACGAAAAGTAATATAATTATTAAATTGATGTCTAAATTAAAATTTGATATCACACTTCTTTAAATAAAATAAATGAAATGCCAAATTTCAATTGTTTAATCTTGGTTTTTGGGCCTCATATTTACAATTTTCAACCCCTAAATTAATTTTAATATTTAAAAATTTCTTGTTAATCAAGATATACAAATGTAAAAATTTATTACATGCCACATGATTTTATTTCCACATATACTAGCATAAAACTCCTTATCCTTCCTAAATCAATCTTCTCACAAATTCTCTAATTAATTGAGATTGTGTGTAGAAGTCATATATCTTGCCTTTAATTATCCTTATTTTTCATGTATATATCATAAATATAGCATATTTTATATATATTATAAACCTAATAGTTATTGATAAAATAATTTAAGTAATTATGTGTTAGATACATGACAACAAAGTTAAATTTTTTACTCTTTTGCTATGTAATTTATATGGAAACATTTCCCCACCACGATTATTATATGGGGTCAAAAATTTAAGGAGACAAATCTCTATTTATAGGAAGACAAATTCTATTAGATTCTAGTTTTAGAAGATAAGTCCTCATGGCATTTTACACAATATTTTTAGTAGGAGGAATCTGAATGGTGCTTTGCCATTTAGGAATATTTATCTTTTCAAAGTCTACATGTAATCAACATAGCATGTTTGCATGTAATATGTTTGTATTGGAATTAATAAATATTAATAAATTACACCGTGGATGTTTCCTTAGCTTGCTAAGATTTTACCATATAAATTATGTGTTTTCTCTCATGAATGTTGATGATTTATTTGTTTAATTATCTATGTAATTACATTATATTAGTTTTACATAGTTGTAGAGTCCATGCTTTCCTAACAGTGGTATCAGAGTGATGTTACTATTATTTTATAACAAATGTGTTTTGGATTTGTTAGTATTTTAAATAACATCAAATGACAAAAGTTACAAATGCAAAGTTTGAGTTGGAGAAGTTTAATGGCAAGAACAAATTTGAGTTTTGAAATCTTAAAGCACATGATGCGTTGGTGTAATAGGGGCTGCATAAATCCTTTGATGGAAAGACCAAAAACATGTGATGATGAATGATCATGACTGGGAAGAACTGGATACAAAAGCTCTCAGTATAGTATGATTATGTTTAGCAAATGGGGTTCTTTTTAACATAGTTGGAGAAAAGAATGTGGTAGGCTTATATACTAGATTAGAATGCTTGTGCATAATGAAAAATATAAAAAGATGTATTTATTTTAAGAGGTAGTTATATACATTATGAGTGAAAGAAGGTATGAAAATTATTGATCATTTAAATATTTTCAATAATATGTTATGTCAATTGATTAGTATTGGTGTGAAAGTAGATGAAGAGGACAAGGCAATCACCTTGTTATATAATTTTATAGATTCTTGGGATCATATATTAACTTCCATTATCTTCAGTACTGATAATGACCTTGGCTAAAATTCTATTTTAGGAGCATTGTTGGCTAATGAGATGAAGAGAAAATCTAATCTAGAGACTTCTAATCATGAAGCTATGGTTGCTAGGGGAAGATATAGAAAAAGAGGGAAAATCTCTAGAGGCATATCGAGATCTAAGTTAGAAGTTATAGAAAGTAAGGAAAAGTGTTGGCATTATAGTAGAGTATGACATATTACGAAAGAATGCTGGAAAAGAATAGATTGTGAAAATAAGGAAGAATCCAATAATAAAGTGAAGTAGGTAGAAACAAGTGAAGGTACGAGTGTTGAAATTTTATCTATTTGTAATGTCTCCTCTTATCATCATGAATGGTTATTGGTTTCGAGTGATACACATCACATGTGTATGCATAGGATTTGGTTTTATTCTTACCAAACGCTTCATGGATGTTTTGTTCTTTTGAAAAATAATGTTTCTTGTAAGAGTGAATGGATTGGTAGAATTAAGATAAAAATATTTGATGGTATAGGACGGATTCTAATAGAAGTAAGACATATACCAGAAATTAAATTAAATTTATTTGAGTCAATCAGATTTATGTGGTTACAAGTTCATAGGTGAAGGTGGAGTTGTTAAGGTGTCTAATGGTGCTTTGGTCATAATGAAGGATCTAAAAGTTGGGAACCTTTACATATTGAAAGAAATGTAGATATTAGTCAATATGCTATGGTATCTAACATAGTAGAATATCTAAATTATTTATAGCATATATGTTTAGGCTACATGAGCGAGAAAAGGTTAAAGGCACTTAAAAATTGTGAGTTACTTCCTAGTTTAAAATATTTGAATTTGGATTTTTGTAAGAACTATAATTTTGGGAAATAAAGTAAATAAAAGTTTAGTGCAGGAAGTCATGTAAGTAAATGTATTCTTGACTATATTCATTCTAATGTGTGGGGTCTAACCAGTATAATTTATTAAGAAAGATCATTATATTTTTTTTACGTTTATAGATGATTACTATGGAAAAGTATATATTTACTATCTAAAAATAAACACTAATGATTTTAGTGTATTTAAACAATTTAGAGCTTTGGTTGAGAAGAAAACTTGCAAGTTAATAAAATTTCAAGAATAGATAATGGAGGTGAGTTCACATACTTGGAGTTTTAAAACTTTCGTAAGAAATCTAAGATTGAAAGGCATAAAACCACCATCTATACACCATAACAAAACTAGGTTACTAAATTTATGATTGTGACTCTCCTAGAGAGAGCAACTAGCATGCTTAGTAATATAAATATGGACAAGCTACTATGGGCAGAAGTAGTTTGTGCAACATGATCTCTAGTAAATCACTCCCATTAGTTGAAATACAATATAATATTATTTAATAAGTATGGATAGGTCATCCATTTGATTACTCAAATTTGAATTTTCTTTTTGTTGTAATGCAAGAGCTCTTACTAATAATAATTAATGTTTAAATCTAGACCCAAGATCTAATAATTACATCTTTTTTGGGTATGGTGAAGGAGATGGTGTTATGGGATACAATGTGTAGGTTCCTATCACCAAAAATATCATCATTGGTAGAGATGTACAATTTGATGAATCATCTTATCTAAAACTAGATGCACAAATGAAATAAAATTAAGAAGCAAAACATCAACATGTCAAGGTTGAAATTGAGCTATCTTTAGATTCTAAAAATGATGAAATTTAATCATTTTTAATGTTAAATATGTTAAAAATGTTTAAGATTTACAAAGACATGATGAAACACCCCAATAGACATAGTGGAGGTGAGAACATGAGGAAACACATCCCTAATGATTATGGAGATATACATGGGAAATGAGTCCTCATAGTAAGTATAGTCCCAATATTTCAATTACTTTGATTTATACTCCTAATATTTCTACTATCTGAAAAATAAATCCTAATGATATTAGTGTATTTAAGCAATTTATAGATTTGGTTGAGAAGAAAAATGGTAGGTTAATCAAATGTTTAAGAATAAATAATGGAGGTGAGATCACATAATTTGATTTTCAAAACTATTGTCTATAAATTAGGATTAAAAGTCATAAAACCATCATCTATACACCATAACAAAACTAGGTTACTAAACACATGAATATGACTCTGCTAGAGAAAGAAAGTAGCATGCTTAGTAATGTAAATTTGGACAAGATAATATGGGTAAAACTGATTTACATAACATGATATCTAGTAAATCACTCACCATCAGTTATAATGCATTGTAATATTCTTAAAGTATGGAGAGGTCATCCATTTGATTATTCAAATTTGAAATTGTTTGGTTGTAATGTTGAAGCTCTTACTGATAATAATTAATGTTCAATGTTAGACCCAAGATCCAATAATTACATCTTTGTTGGGTATGGTGAAGGAGATGGTGTTATAAGATACATAGTGTAGGTTCTTACCACCGACAATATCATCATTAGTAGATATGTATAGTTTGATGAATTGTCTTATCTAAAATAAGATGTAAAAATGAAAGAAAAATAGGAACCAAAACATCAACATGTCAAGGTTGAAATTGAGTTATCTTCAGATTCTAAAAATGAGTAAATTTAGTCATTTTTTGATGTTGAAAATTTTAAACATGTTGAAGATTTTTAAAAAATTGATGAAACACCTCAATAGTCAGAGTGGAGCTTAGAACATGATAAAACACGTCCATAGTCCTTATGGAGATCTATGTGGGTAAAGAATTCTCATAGTAATTATAGTCCCAATATTTAAATGATCTGAAAAGAAACCCTAATGATTTTAAAATATTTAAGCAATTAAGATCTTTGGTTGAGAATAAAACTAGTAGGTTAATCAAATGTTTAAGAATAAATAATGGAGATGAGATCACATACTTGGATTTCCAAAAATATTGTAAGGAAACTAGGATTGAAAGGTTAAAAAAACCATAAATACACCATGACAAAATTAGGTTACTAAACATATGAATAGGACTCTCCTAGAGAGAGCAAGTTGAATGCTTAGTAATGTAAATTTGGACAAGATATTATGGGCAAAAATAGTTTCTACAATATGATCTCTAGTAAATCACTAACCATTAGTTTCAATAAGTATGGACAAGTCATCCATTTGATTATCAAATTTGAATTTTTTTTGTTGTAATGCTAACATTGTTACTTATAAGAAACAACATTCAAAGATATACATAGGATCCAAGAATCACATGTTTGTTAGGTATGGTGAAGGAGATGGTGTTATGGGATATAGAGTGTAGGTTCCTATTGCTAATAATATCATCATTACCTGAGATTTACAAATTAATGAATCATTTTATCTAAAATTATATGCACAAATGAAACAAAAATTGGAACTAAAACATCAACATGTCAATGTTGAAATCAAGCTATCTTCAGATTCTAAAAATGACCAAATTCAATCATTTTTTTGATGTTGAATATGTTAAAGATGTTAAAGATTTATAATAACTTGATGAAACACCTAAGTAGTTAGAGTGGAGGTTAGAACATGAGAAAACACCTCCAAAATTATTATGGAGATCTACATGGGTAAGGAATACTCATAGTAAGCATAATCCCAATATTTCAATTTCTTTGATTTATAATGATGGGGAACCTAGTTGTTATCCAGAAGCATTGGAAGACATGAATAATGCTAAATAGAAATGGGTCATTGTGAGGAAATGGATGCCTTTGCTAAGAATAAGTCATTAGTTTACCATTGAAAGATAGGTGTTGATGAAAAGGTTGAAAGTTATAGGGATAGATTGGTGGAAAAAGGATTTGCACAAAAAGAAGCTATTGATTACCATGAAACCTTTTCACCAGTTGTTAAACTTGTTTCAATTCATTTTATTTCAGCATTAGTGGCTTTAACTGCTTTGGATTTAGAGTAGTTAAATGTTAAAATGACATTCTTTCATGGAGATTTAGAAGAGGATATATATATATATATATATATATATATATATATATATATATATATATATATATATATATATATATATATATATATGAAACAACCCAATATTTTTGTACAAGATAGAAAAAAGGGATTTACTTGAAAGCTTTAGAAATCATTTTATTGACTACAACTGTCACCCAAGCAATGGTACAAGAAGTTTGATTACTTCATCGAGAGCTATAATTTTTTAAAAATTGAGTATGATCACTGTGTTTACTTCAAGTTTTTGGATAGTGTATTATTCATTATATTGGTATTTTATGTTAATGATATGCTTGTAACAGGAAAAATCAGGAATGAATCAATAGTTTAAAGGCTCATTTATCTAATACATTTGATATTAAGGATCTAGGAGAAACAAAACAAATTTGAGCCATGGAGATACATAGAGATAATTAAAATGGTAAGATTTGGTTATCATATACAACAAAGGTTCTTGGAAAATATACTAACCATATTTAGTATAAAGAATGTGATACCCGTTAGTATTCCTTTTGCTTCCCATTTCAAGCTTTCATAGACATTGTGTCCTAGTAGTGATGAAAAAAATTATATTTATCATGTACCATATGCTAGTGCAGTTAATGTATGTAATGATATGTATAAGGCTAGGCATTTGCATGTAGTTGGATTTTTCAGTAGATATATGGAAAATCTAGGTAAAGAACATTAGGTAGCAATGAAGTGGGTGTTTTGCTACTTGTGAGGCACAAGCCACTATTGCATCACTAATAATCGAATTAGAGATTCTATTTGTGGATATGATGATTCTAATTTTATAGGAGATCTGGACCAAAGAAGAGAAACATTTGCTTACATTTTTTAGGTAGACTTATTAGTTGAAGTTCAAAGTTTCAATCTACTGCTACTACATCAACTACTAAAGCAGAATATGTGGCTACCTATCATGGTTGTTAGGAGGAAATTTGGCTAAATGGATTATTAGGTGAGTTTGGAAAAGAGAAATACAAAATTAAGGTGTTTTTTATATACTCAGTGCATTTTATTTGGCCAAAAATCCATCTTATCAAATTAGGACAAAGCATATTGAGGTAAAGTACCATCTCAATAGACAAGTTATTGATGAAGGAAAGGCAGTACATGAAAAGGTTCACACAGAGGAAAATAATGCTAATATGTTCACTACACCAATTTTGTTAGAGAAACTAAAATGTTGTTTGGGTTCTCTTGGCTTGCAAAAAAATTGATGTGTTGTTCATCAAGATAATAGGTAGAAATTGTTATCAAGGTTGAGATTTTTAGATATGTGAAAACAAAGTTAAACTATTGATGGTCCTTTTGTGGCACAATTTATAGCATATTTTTATGGGTGGGGTGGGGCGGGGAAAGTGGCAGGGGCAAAGTGGCCCCCTATTGTCATAGGGGTGTAAATTAAAGAATCAAAGCCTTGTTTTAGGAAGATAAATTTTACCTGATTCTATTTTTAGAAGAAAAATCGTAATGATATTTTCTACTCTATTTTTAGGAAGAGGAATCCAAATGATGCTTTGTCAATTAGGCATATTTATCTCTCTCGAGTGCACATATAATCTAGAAAGTGATTTTACATGTAATTTGTTCATCTTAGAATAATTAAATCTTGATATCTTGTACTTTAGATGTTTCCTTAGATTTTCAATGTTTTACCATGTAAATCGTTTGTTTTGTCTCATGCATGTTCAAGATTTACTTATTTAATTATCTCTATAATTACACTCTTTTTTTCTTGCATAGTTGTAGAGTGCATGATTTCCTTAACATTATAGAGCCTTATCCACATATGGCCTTGTCCTTCTAACTATGTCCATCACAAAGATTTTAATCATATCTTCATATTATAATGATTTTTGTCAAACTCTATTTGAATTTCACTAATCAACTATTTTAATGCTCAATTTATTGTGTGCTTGAATTCAATATGGAAATTTTCTTAAAATTTAATTCTAAAGCCTATTACTTCTTATATAAGTAAATTAAATTAATTTAAACATCTAATTCATTTATAATAATATATAACTTAATAAATTAAAATTATTTTCAAAATTTCAAAACTAAAAATATATATTAAAATATAAATAATAAATTAATTTAATTTAAAACATCTTATTTATTTAATTTTATAAGTATAAATTATAAAAATAAAATAATTTTAAAAACTTTATAATGATTGTCAATATTGATTGGAATATCTTCATAGATTCGAAGAGCTCTCCCATCATAACAATTTACTATAAAAACAATTACCAGATTGTGACAAAGGCATGAAAGATCTAGATATGTTAGATAAATAATAAATTTAATAATAACAGTAAATAATATTACTAAAAATATAATAAATTAGATAAATATTTACCTTTCTCAGTCCCTCAAGTAAAAAATGGTTACTACGTTACATTGCGTTGATTCATGTTTTCAAAACCAATAAAAACTATTAATAAATATGAATTATATAAAGTTTTTGCATGGAAAAAATGTCAACCTTTGTTGGTCGGTATTATACCAGCTACAAACAATCAAAGCTTCCTCAGAGGTACGCTACTCCTATAATTATCAACATGTAAATAATTGAAAATAATCATGAGGTATGTGGCATTCATTGTTTATATCTTATTTTGTAGATGTATGAATGTTGGACTCGACATAATCTACACTATGTAACACATTTTTAATTTTTTTTGGGCATGAGTCATGTGTTAGATTGTTTTATTTATTTAATATTTTAAAAATTAGTTAAATTAAAAATTATTTATTTTTAATATATAAAATTGAAAAAAGAATTTTTTTTACCATCAATTAAATTTTATATTGTTTGTATTTCTAACTGTTAAGTCAAGAATATGTTCAGGGTTATGATTTTAAAACTACGTGAATACAAATTTTCAAATAAAATTTCCATTAAAATTTATGATTTTAAAATAAAATTTTCTTTAAAATTTTCCATTAAGATTTCTAAGTTTCATTAAAATAATTGGTTTGCATTACTGTTAATGATTTATAAATTTTTTATATGTTTTATGTTTTTTTTTTACATAATATTTTTACTTGAATTTTTATCTTGAGTTTTTATTAAGGTGTATTATTTTAAATTTTTATATTAAAATTTGTTAATAAAATTTTTACTAAATTTTTTCGAGTTTTTTTCTTTATTTAAGACATAAGTCTTTTGTGAAAAGGGTTTTTTATATAATTATTGATTTATTTAAATTAATTTTTTAATTTAAAAAATTATTAAAAATATGTAGACTTCTTTTATTCAATTTATAAGAAGTGCTACATAATCCAACTTTGTGAAGTATTTAATGGGAGTTATTTTTTAGTTTCATTTTTTATGAGACATTGTAATGTAAATGATTGGGAGGAAAGGAATTTTGAAAAGCAAAATTATGATTTGATTTGACTTGCTTAATTTTAAATATTATATATTTTGATAGAGGTTTAGGTTAAACTAAATGGAATATAAAGCTTTTTTCTCTCTCTCTTTTAAGACTGGGTTTTTTAAGGATGAGTTTATTTATTCATTTCAATTTTAATTGTTTTAAATTGACACATGTTAATATTACAAAATGTAAATTTAAAATATTATATATAATTATTATCAACTATTCTTTGAATAGTATTTTACTTAAAGGTAGTTTTCATTTTAAGAAGTTATTTGTTTTTATAATTTATAATTTATATTTTTTTTTATCTCCTATTTGTCAAGATGATAAATTGGAAAAATAGAATTTGAACATAACTTCTAAATTTATCTTTTTTTAACAATTTAAATAAAAAGAATCAAAAACTGTATGAGCGAAATTATAATTCAATATCCCAAAATAAGGAAACAAAAGTTTTAACCAAGAAAATATAATCTAAAAATTTGAATTTATTAACAAACACTTCATCTAGACTATTAATTTAGCCCAAACATATTGTATAATAGAGTGTATAGGCTAAACATTTATGTCCAATATTATCCAAATTTATGAGTTGTAATTGACTTGTGATTATAAATTTTTATTTTTAAACTTTTTAGACAATCCTTTTACAACTTTGTACATATAAATATATTAATTTTATATTTTTAAATTTATTATATTATTATTTTATTTTATTAATTAGATATTTTTGATATATTTTAATGTTTAATTATATTACTAATTCATTTATTAGAATAAAATTCAATTATTTTATAATGATATATATGTGTGTGTGTTTCAAGTGAAAAGTAAAATTTTTTAGTTTTTAAAAAGGAAGAAAGAAATTTAGTTTAAAAGAAGTATTATTTTTTATAGAATTTTTTGAAGTTCAATTAAGACATTTAACATATCGACATTATTTAAGTGGACAAATGTTATTAGAATTTAAAATAAATTTACAATTTTTAATAAAACATATAGTTTAATGTTTATCAGGGAAATTCTCATTCATTCTTTGTTTAAAAAAAAATGTGGACAATATAAAATATAATACAAAACCTATAAAACTCATATAAATAAGTAAATATGATAATATTTTCATTCTAAAATTATCAATAAATTCAATAGTTTTTAAAAATACATTTAAATAACTATAGAAACCTATTTGAAATTGAAAATATTAAAATGCATTTCCATCCCATATTACTCATCCTTAAAATACATATGATTTCATAAATTTTCATATTGAACATTTTCTTTAAATAATTTTAAATACAACAATTTTTAATAAAAAATTATTAAATTTAAAACAATATATTATAAAATAAATTGTTTACAAATTGAAAAATAAAACAACAAATTCATATTAACTATAAATATGTTAATAATTTAATTGTTGACCATTCAAACCAAAAATAAACATAACGAAAAAGATAATAAATCTATATTTAAAAGTTCCCTTTATTTCATAATTTTAATATTTTTTTTAATACGAGTAAACATACTGAAAAGACAATAATTTTATATTGCAAAGTTCTCTATTGTTCTTACTTTTAATATTTTTTTAAATGAATAGTGTGGTGCAACCAATATTCTTCATGTGCCATGAATCTAGTGTGGGCACAGGTTGTCGGGAAAACGACCCTAACAAACAAACACGATATTTACGTTTGATACATGAATTACGTAATAATCGCATGTTGCCGTCTTGGAATATGGATTTTCATGTTTTGAAAGGTGAGGGAAGGGAGGTTTAAATCCTTACTTGATTTCTTCAACATGCCCCTTGAAAGAATGAGATACATTCAACAGATGGAAATAACTAAGGGTCCCACTGTAGGACTATTACTCTAGGAGATAACTGATTGGGGATGAAATAAATATTATATATGAAATTTTTGTAAGCAGAATCATGTAATATGGAAGAATTATAATAAGAAATTTGTAATTTAATATTATTAAAATCGAAATTATGTAATATAGAATTATTATAAATAGAAATGTGTTTTTATGATGTAATGTAGATTTTGTAATAGAAATACAAGTTTTAAAAAATACAACATAAAATTTAGATTAATTATTTTTCACATATCTTATATATTATATATCTAGAGATAATTTTTAAAAACAAAAATCATTATATATATATATATATATATATAAAATGAGAAGGGAAAAATAAATAAGGATTATTCGTCAATTTATTATTCTAGAAACATCCATGCACTCTTTTGTAAATTTCAATTAATAGTTTTGGAAATTTTAGTGAAAGGAAAATTTGATTTGATTTTTGTGTTTATTATACGTTTTAGAATTTCAAAAAGTTGATTAACTTTTGAAAATTATATACAAATCTACGAAAAACTGATTTCCATCTCAAAAAAAATTGATTTCTTTCTTTAAACACATAATAAAACATCACAACCAAAAAAAAATGTAATTTATAGTAAAATAAATGTAAGGATTAATCTTATATAAGGACATATACTATGTCCTTATAAAATGAATGTATGTCCAAAAAAATAAGCATTTTAGATTTTATTTTAATTCTACTTTAAATACTTGAATTTAATAGAGGATACACTGCGTCTTTCCAACATTTTATTTCCCTGCCAACAATATAATATGCCAGGGGAACACGGGTCGGTGGATAAAACATTCCACCGATACAGTTTGATAGATATTTCTCCCTCTCAGATACTTGAAGAAACACGAATCTGATCTCTAGTGGGAATTTCAGATGCAAAATTTTTAAAAAGTGATGTATTGAAGAAAAGTTTGTTCTCATTCTGTATGCCGGGAAGATCTTTAAATACAGAATTTCTGAGCATAATAATGAACGATCCATCCAATGTTTCATCTGCTGCGGTTTACGGAGTACACAGAAGAACGGAACAAAGGCAAAATAAGCGACCATTTAGTATTGAGTCCATTTTGGCACTCTTATGCCTGGCCGTCACATTGTTAATTCTTCCTTTAATACTGCCGCCTCTGCCTCCGCCGCCTCTTATATTATTGCTGGTTCCAGTTTGCATAATGATTGCACTAGTGATTTTGGCTTTGATGTACGGCGATATCAGCAATGCGGCAGTCTCTTTGGTCTGAGAAGCGTTCTTTTATTTTAATAAGTTTTATAAATCACTGTGATCCGTTCCTAAATTCCTTGAGATCGCTTCACTGACACACAGAAAAGATGAGTGCATTGTTTCGATTTTCTATACGCTAGTGGGTAAAGAAAATGAAATTGAATTTTGCATTTTGATTTGGAGTTGGGGGATTTAAGATTTTGGATATACATGCTGAGAGTTGGATTGTGATTTAACTGTTTAATTTACCTCTATTTATGTGATTATATTAATTTTATAGTTTAGCGAATTGTGTTATGATATATTCTCGGTTATGTTTGGAGGGATGCTTCAATTTTATTGTATTTATTTGTTCTCACTTAAATTTGTTTTATATTAAATAAATTATATATTTTTAATATTTTTAACGTAATTAAAAATAATAATAATAATTTTAAATAATTTTAATAATATTTTTAGTTCATGTCATATTCAATTATTCAAAATTTATATAAATATATTATTTAAATTTATATTTTGCTAATTTTAGAGTTATATTAAAATAATATATTAAAACAAATTTTTTAATAATGTTTTTATAGTATTATGAATTTATAAAATGTTATAAAAGTTGTATTATACCCTCATAATATTTTTAGAGGTTTCAATGAAATATTTGACTTATATAATTTAAATGACAGAAATATATTATTTTTTCAATTTTTTTTACATTAGTTATTTTTGAAAAAAAAAATATATTAATTGTCAATTCATTTCAATCATTTAATTTTTACAAATTATATCTAGAATATGTCAAAAGATATCTTAAATATATCTATCTAAAAAATGTTAAGTGACAACATTTTGAAATCCTTCTCATAAATAAAAAATGAAAGAGGGATTAATTTTGATTCTCCAAAGGTATTCCCAATAGCATATAAGATGGCCAACTACAAAGTCACCCTTGCAATTTAAAAATACATTGTTGAGCTTAATTGGCTCAGCTTCAGTGATTTGTAGTAGGGAATAATTATATATCATTATAAAGGTGTGAATGACTAATTAATCATATTGTGGATAGTAACGTGTGAGTGAGGTGACTGGTATTATTACAACCTCCGAAAAGGCATTTGATCAAGTGCTTTATGAATGGGAACATCAAGAGATTTTATTGGCCATGTCTTTATTGATTTATGATCAATGAATATCTAACATATGACAATAGCTCATTGGTCATGGGGTGACGCCATTTACGGTGATCATAATAAGGTATGTTATATTTTTTGACTATTCATGAGATTACAAAGTACATGACACAATGTTTGATCTATAATGGTCTCTATGCAAATTATATAATTTATTTATTATGTTTGATAAACAACATGGTCCATCCCTTAAACCTTATGCTTGAGTTACCAATTTAAAATGTAATACGCATCAACCAATTTTTACCAAAAGACACATACCATCTCAAACAAAATTACATAACAATATGGTTCATATAATCGTACTAAATAGAAGAACAAATCACACAATTATTATATTTTATACTCCATTTTTAATATACAATATAAACTAAAAGGAATAGTGATCGTTAGATTATATAATAATAAAATATGAACATAAAATTTAAGTTTATATAATAAAAACTCTAAAATTATTTAAATATTGTCTTAGATTTTGATTCTGATTTTATTTTTAAATATCTCATCAATTCAAACTTAAAACACAAATAAATTATTATATAAACTTAAAAACTGATTGAAGTAACTAACTATGTATATGTATATTTATTTATATATAAATAAGAATAGTGTGCTCTTAAAATTGATTTTACACAAGTATGGTGTGACCAATTTTATATTAAAATCTAAATGAATCATCCCGTGAACCAAATCCAAAACTTTTGACTCTTGGCACAAGTAATTTTGACTCTTGCCACAAGCAATTTGACATCTCGAAATGGGGAGGAATTAAAATAAGTCTCTATTGACGTGGTGAGAAGGGAAATATTACATTTTACACATGAAGCACGATGTTAAAAAGAACAACCGACATTTGACAGATGATGTACTAATAAATACTTACGTAGGGAAGGAGGGGATAAGCACGTGGGCGTCTCGGAGGATGGGTATAAGTTTTAAAAGTATTTCAATTGCAGGGGTCGGGGACGGGCGTGTGTAAGCATTTGCGTTTAAAAAGAAATAAATACTTACGTAACGAAGAAGGGGATGAATGCTTTCAATTCAAACCAAAATATAACCAAAGGAATAAATACTTACGTAGGCATACAACCGTCATACAAACTACATTCTATATTGTGTTGATTATATGCACGTCTTGATCTCATTATATGCTGCTTTCTTTTTTTCAGGATTTATTTAAACATCCTTGAAACAATTACGTTAGGTTATTGTGTCTATAAATATATGTCATAATTGAATTATAAATTATAAAAAATATTTAAAATATTCATTTAATTAAAATGTATGAAAATAAAGGATTTTATGTTTTTATAAATTTCTGATATTTTAGTGAGTAAGATATTTTTTTGTTGTTTGTTATCATATTATCATAAATTAGATCTGTTTGTGTTGATTTAAAATTATTTGATCTATCATCAATTTAAATTTGTATGTAATAATATCAAATGATATACATGATTTCAAGTTAAAAGCATGTTGATAGATTATATTTTTAAATTAATTTCAATAAATAAAATGTAAAAATTTAAAAATGGTAGAGAAATGTAAGATTCTATTTAAAATGAATTTGTTGTATAAACTAATCACACACACACACACACACATATTCTATTTTTATAAGGTTATAGGGTTATTTTATATTTTATCTATAAATGTATTGAGAGACTTAAAATTATACATAATTTAAATATATGAAAATTTTAATGTAATTTACAAATATTTTGTTCATTAGAAATTCTTGTGACTAATCATTTTTTGTGAGTTTTTTCATACATATTTTATTTATTCATAATTTTTAATTTTATATTTATCATAAATATATACATATTTTTTAATTCAAATTTTAAGGTAGACTTAAAAGAAAAAACACACATATATAGAAATTTAAAATATTTGTTTATATAGTTCTTCATCATTTTTACAATTTTTTTTTTAATTAATATTTTCTAAATAAAATTTTATTTAAATTTTTGATTTTTCTCTAAATTTTATTTGCTAAAAATTGTAACCTATTAACATTCAATTTAATAAATCAATGTTAACATTGTGCAAATGGTCCTAGTCAAGCCTATACATTGTGAAACATATTGCCCACTTGCTTGCATGTTGCCAGTCCCTACATTAATTACACACTTCAACTTATAATCTATTGAAACATGTTAAACCTTCAATATTAAAATTCAAGGTTTTTTGGGTTAGTGTATATATAGATAGGATTCATCTAACTCTTGTGATTTTTCAAACTATCCAAAATTGTACATTCGTAAACATAAATAACATATAAGTGATAGTGAAAAATAAATACTCCAAAAGTATGTTATATAGTAATTGATAAGTGGATGATGATCAAATAAAATTAATAACTTGTTATATATAAGTGAATGATGATTAAAAAAAATCAATAACTACTACATATATATTTATAACAAAATGATATAGAAATTAATGTCTTAGATGAGGAAATAATTTCATAGGTAAAATTTATAATTTCTCATACATAATAGAATAAATTTGGAGGGAGTGAAATTTATGTATTAACCCTTCCAAAATATAGATGAAAAAACTACATTTATTAAATATATTTTATGCCAGTCATAATTATTATCTATCATGACATCACCACAAATATAATCTATCAATCATTTTTTGTGTTCATTCTGTTCATGAAATAATCTCCATAATCGAGATCATCCTCATCATTTTATTATAAATCATAATTATCTAAATTAAAAATATATATATTAACATAAAAAAACTTTAATTTAAAAATTATTTAGTTATTTAAGTTATAATAAAATAACTAATTATAATTTAAAATCAAATAATTAGACAATATTATTTTTCAACAAAACACTGATTAATGGACCATAGTAGTAAAAAACACTTAGAATGGGGCCACTCAATAAATGCACCCGTCTTCCATCCAAGGGATTTAAATTTCACCTGAACTTAAGAATTAGCCTCAAAATAAGATTATTTCTCATGAAAAACAATATAATTATTAAATTGATGTCTAAATTAAAATTTGATATCACATTTTTTTAAATGAAACACCAAATTTCAATGGTTTAATCTTGGTTTTTGGGCCTTATCTTCACAACTTTCAACCCCTACATTAATTTTAATATTTAAAAAATTCTAATTAATCAACATATACAAATGTACAAATTTATTACATGCTACATAATTTTAGTTCACCACTTACTGGCATAACACTCCTTATCCTTCTTAAGTCAATCTTCTCACTATTTCTCAAATTAATTGAGAATGTGTGTAGAAGTCATATATTTTGCCTTTAATTATTCTTATTTTTCATGTATATATCATAAAAATCGTATATTTTGCATATATTATAAACCTAATAATTATTGATAAAATAATTGAAGTAATTATGTGTTAGATACATGACAAAAAGGTTAAGTTTTTGACCTTTTTGCTATGTAATTTATATGTAAACATTCCCCCCACCACTATTGTTACAGGGGGGTCAAAAATTTAAGGAGTCAAATCTCTATTTATAGGAAGACAAATTCTATCACATTTTAGTTGTAGAAGACAAGTCCTAATGGAATTTTACACAATATTTTTAGGAGGAGGGATATGAATGGTTCTTTGCCATTTAGGAATATTTGTCTTTTCAGAGTTTACATGTAATCAACATAACATGTTTGCATGTAATATGTTCATCTTTGAATTAATTAATAGTAATAAATTGCATTGTGGATGTTTCCTTAAATTGACAATGTTTTACCATATAGATTTTGTGTTTTGTCTCATGAATGTTGATGATTTATTTGTTTAATTATCTATGTAATTACATTATATTATTTTATAGAGTTGTAGAGTCCAAACTTTCCTAGCAGTGGTATCAAAGTGATGTTATTGTTATTTTCCAAAAAATGTGTTATGGATTTGTTATTGTTTTATATAACATCAAATGACAGAAGTTACAAATGCAATGTTTGAGTTGGAGAAGTTTAATGGCAAGAACAAATTTGAGTTGTGGAATATTAAAACACATGATGTGTTGGTGTAATAGGGGCTACACAAAGCATTTGACGGAAAGACAAAGAAACATGTGATGATGAATGATGATGACTAGGAAGAACTAGATACAAAAGATCTCAGTATAATATGATTATGTTTAGCAAATGAGGTTCTTTTTATCATAGTTGGAGAAAAGAATGTGGTAGGCTTATAGCCTAGATTAGAATTCTTGTGCATAGTGAAATCTATAACAAATTGTATTTATTTTAACAAGTACCTATATACGTTATGAATGAAAGAAGGTATGAAAATTATTGATCATTTAAATAATTTCAATACTATGTTATGTCAATTGATTAGTATTGGTGTGAAAGTAGATGAAGAGGACAAGGCAATCAACTTGTTATATAATTTTCTAGATTCTTGGGATCATATATTAACTTCAATTAGATCCAATACTGATAATGAGCTTGGCTTAAATTCTATTTTGGAAGCAGTGTTGGCTAAGGAGATGAAGATAAAATCTAATCTAGAGATTTCTAATCATGAAGTTATGGTTGCTAGGGGAAGGTATAGAAAAAGGGGGAAAATCTCCAGAGGCATATCTAGATCTAAGCTAGAAGTTATAAAAAGTAAGGAAAAGTGTTTTCATTATAGTAGAGTATGAAATCTTATGAAAGAATTCTAAAAAAGAAAAGAATGTGAAAATAAGGAAGAATCCAATAAGGAAGTGAGTCAGGTAGAAACAAGTGAAGGTATGAGTGTTGAATTTTTATCTATTTGTAATGTTTCCTCTTATCATCATGAATGGTTATTAGTTTCAAGTGATACACATCACATGTGTACGCATAGGATTCGGTTTTATTCTTACCAAACCCTTCATGTAAGTTTTGGTCTTTTGAAAAATAATGTTTCTTGTAAGACTAAAGGGATTGGTATAATTAAGATAAAAATATTTGATGGTATAGTAAGGAATCTAATAGAAGTAAGACATATAATAGAAATTAAATTAAATTAAATTTATTTGAGTGAATTAGACTCATGTGGTTACAAGTACACATATCAAGGTGGAGTTTTTAAGGTGTCTAAGGGTGATTTGGTCATATTGAAGGCTCTAAAACTTTGGAACCTTTACATATTGAAAAAAAATAGATATTTATCAATAAGCTATGGTATCTAAAATGGTAGAATATCTAGATCATTTATAGCATATATGTTTATGCCACATGAGCGAGAAAAGGTTAAAGGTACTTAAAAATTGTGAGTTACTTCCTAGTTTAAAATATTTGGATTTGGATTTTTGTAAGTACCATAATTTTGGGAAAAAAGTAAAGAGAAGTTTAGTGTAGGAAATCATTTGAGTAAATGTATTCTTGACTATATTCATTCTAATGTGTGGGGTCTAACCACTATAATTTTTTAATAATTACCATTTTATTTCATTATGTTTATAGATGATTACTATGGAAAAGTATGGATTTACTATCTAAAAATAAACCCTAATGATGTTAGTGTATTTAAACAATATAGAGCTTTGGTTGAGAAGAAAATTTGCAAGTTAATAAAATGTTTAATAATATATAATGGAGGTGAGTTCACATACTTGGAGTTTTAAAACTTTTGTAAGATAACTAAGATTTAAAGGCATAAAATCACCATCTATACACCATAACAAAACTAGGTTACTAAATGCATGATTGGGACTCTCCTAGAGAGAGTAACTAGCATACTTAGTAATATAAATATGGACAAGCTATTATGGGTAGAAGTGGTTTGTTTAACATGATCTCGAGTAAATCACTCCCCATCAGTTGAAATACAATATAATATTCTTGAATAGGTATGGATAGGTCATACATTTAGTTATTCAAATACAAAATTTCTTTTTGGTGTAATGCTAGAGCTCTTACTAATAAGAATTAATGTTTAAAGTTAGACCCCGGATCTAATGATTACATCTTTGTTGGGTATGGTGAAGGAGATGGTGTTATGGGATACAAAGTGTACGTTCCTACTGCCAACAATATCATCATTAGTAGAGATGTACAATTTGATGAATCATCTTATCTAAACCTAGATGCAAAAATGAAAGAAAATTAAGAAGCAAAACATCAACATGTCAAGGTTGAAGTTGAGATATCTTTAGATTCTAAAATGAGTAAATTTAATCATTTTTCTATGTTAGCTATGTTAAAAATGTTTAAGATTTACAAAAACTTGACGAAACACCCCAACAGTCATAGTGGAAGTTAGAGCATGAGAAAACAAATCCACAATCATTGTGGAGATATACATGGGCAATGAGTCCTCATATTATGTATAGTCCCAATATTTCAATTAATTTGATTTACAGTGCTAATATTTCTACTGTCTGAAAATAAACCCTAATGGTTTTAGTGTATTTAAGCAATTTAGAGCTTTGGTTGAGAAGAAAAATGTGAGGTTAATCAAATTTCTAAGAATAAATAATGGAGGTTAGATAAAATAATTTGAGTTTCAAAACTATTGTATGTAAATTAGGATTAAAAGTTGTAAAACAACCATCTATATACCATAACAAAACTACGTTACTAAATGCATGAATATGACTCTCCTAGAGAGAGAAAGTAGCATGCTTAGTAATGTAAATTTGGACAAGCTATTATGGGTAAAAGTGATTTGTATAACATGATATCTAGTAAATCACTCACCATCAGTTGTAATGCATTGCAATATTCTTAAAGAATGGTGAGGTCATTCATTTGATTATTAAAATTTGAAACTTTTTGGTTGTAATGTTGAAGCTCTTACTAATAATAATTAATGTTCAAGGTTGAACCCAAGATCCAATAATTACATCTTTGTTGTGTATGTTGAAGGAGATGGTGTTTTAGGATACATAATGTAGGTTCTCACCACTGACAATATCATCATTAGTAGATATGTATAGTTTGATGAATCATCTTATCTAAAATTAAATGCATAAATGAAAGAAAAATAGGAATAAAAAAATCAACATGTCAAGGTTTAAATTGAGTTATCTTCAGATTCTAAAAATGAGTAAATTTAGTTATTTTTTATGTTGAAAATGTTAAACAAGTTGAAGATTAACAAAAACTTGATGAAACACCTCAATAGTCAGAGTGGAGGTTAGAATATGGAGATCTACATGGGTAAGGAATTCTCATAGTAACTATAGTCCCAATATTTCAATTGCTTTGATTTATAGTCCCAATATTTATATGATCTAAAACAAAACCCTAATGATTTTAGTATATTTAAGCAATTAAGAACTTTGGTTGAGAAGAAAACTAGCAGGTTAATCAAATGTTTAAGAAAAAATAATGGAGATAAGATCACATACTTGGAGTTCCAAAAATATTGTAAGTAAACTAAGATTGAAAGGCATAAAACCACCATATATACACCATAATAAAATTAGGTTACTAAACATATGAATAGGACTCTCCTAGAGAGAGAAAGTAGCATGCTTAGTAATGTAAATGTGGACAATCTATTATGGATAGAAACAGTTTGTACAATACGATCTCTATTAAATCACTAACCATCAGTGTCAATAAACTATAATATTCTTGAATAAGTATGGACAAGTCATCCATTTGATTATTCAAATTTGAAAATTTTTGGTTGTAATGTTGAAGCTGTTACTAATAAGAAACTACATTCAAAGTTAGACCCAGGATCCAAGAATTACATCTTTGTTGGGTATGGTGGAGGAGATGGTGTTATGGGATATAGAGTATAGGTTCCTATTGCCAATAATATCATCATTACCAGAGATGTACAATTTCATGAATCATCTTATCTAAAATTATATGCACAAATGAAACAAAATTTTGAACTAAAACATCAACATGTCAAATTTGAAATCGAGCTATCTTTATATTCTAAAAATCAGTAAATTCAATCATTTTTTGATGTTGAATATGTTAGAGATGTTGAATATTTACAACAACTTGATGAAACACCTCAGTAGTCAAAGTGGAGGTTAGAACATGAGAAAACATCTCCATAGTTAGTATGGACATCTACATGGGTAAGGAATCCTCATAGTAAGTATAGTCCCAATATTTCAATTGCTTTGATTTATAATAATGGGAAACCTAGTTGTTATCAAGAAGTATTAGAAGACATGAATAGTGCTGAATAGAAATGGGTCATTATGAGGAAATGGATGCCTTAGCTAAGAATAAGTCATCAGTTTACAAATGAAAGATAGGTGTTGATGAAAAGGTTGAAAGTTATAAGGATAGATTGGTGGGAAAATGATTTGCACAGAAAGAAGGTATTGATTACAATGAAACCTTTTCACTAGTTGTTAAACTTGTTTTAATTGATTTTATTTTATCATTAGTGGCTTTAATTGATTTGTATTTAGAGTAGTTAAATGTTAAATGACATTCTTGCATGTAGATTTAAAAGAGGATATATATATGAAACAACCCAAAGTTTTTGTACAAGATAGAAAAAAGGGATTTATTTGAAAGCTCTAGAAATCATCTTATTGCCTAAAACAATCACCCAAGAAATGGTACAAGAAGTTTGATTACTTCATGGGGAGCTATATTTTTTTTTAAACTGAGTATGATCATTGTGTTTACTTCAAGATTTTGGATAGTGTATTATTCATTATATTGGTATTTTATGTTAATGATGTGCTTGTAACAAGAAAAATCATGGAATGAATCAATAGTTTAAAGGATCATCTATCTAAGACATTTGATATTAAGGATTTAGGATAAATAAAACAAATCTGAGCCATGGAGATACATAGAGATAATTAAAATGGTAAGCTTTGGTTATCATGTACAACAAAGGTACTTGGAAAAGATACTAACCAGATTTAGTATGAAGAATGTGATACCAGTTAGTATCCATTTTACTTCCCATTTCAAGATTTCTTAAAGATTGTGTCCTAGTAGTGATGAAAAAAAGTATATTTCTTATGTACCATATGCTAGTGCAGTTAATGTATGTAATGATATGTATAAGGCTAGGCATTTGCATGCCATTGGAGTTGTCAGTAGATATATGGAAAATCTAGGTAAAGAACATTGGGTAGTAGTGAAGTGGGTTTTTTCTAATTGTGAGGCACAAACCACTATTGCATCACTTATAATAGAATTAGAGATTCCCTTTGTGGATATGTTGATTCTAATTTTGTAGGAGATCTAGACAAAAGAAGAGCAACATTTACTTACGTTTTGTAGGTAGACTTATTAGTTGAATTTCGAAGCTTCAATATACTACTACTGCATCATCTACTAAATCAGAATATGTGGCTACCTATCATGGTTGTCAAGAGGAAATTTTCCTAAAGGGCTTATTAGGTGAGTTTGGAAGAGAGAAATACAAAATTAATATATTTTTTATACTCAGAGTGCAATTTATTTGTCCAAAAATCCATCTTATCAAAGTAGGACAAAGCATATTGAGGTAAAGTACCATCTCAATAGACAAGTTATTGATGAAGGAAAGGTAGCACATGAAAAGGTTCACAGAGAGGAAAATAATGCTAATATGTTCACTAAACCAGTTTTGTTAGAGAAACTAAAATGTTGTTTGGCTTCTCTTGGTTTGTAGAAAAGGTGATGAGTTGTTCATCAAGATATTAGGTAGAAATTGTTATCAAGGTTGAGATTTTTATATATGTGACAACAAAGTTAAATTTTTGAGGACAAGTGGCAGGGGCAGTGTGGCCCTCTATTATCACAGGGGTGGAAATTAAAGAATCAAACCCTTGTTTCTAGGAAGATGAATTCTACCTGATTCTATTTTTAGAAGAAAAATCCTAATGATATTTTCCACTCTATTTTTAGGAAGAGGAATCCTAATGATGCTTTGTCAATTAGGCATATTTATCTCTATGGAGTGCACATATAATCTAGAAAGTGATTTTGAATGTAATTTGTTCATCTTAGAATTATTAAATTTTGATATCTTGTACTGTATATGTTTCCTTAAATTTCTAATGTTTTACCACGTAAAACGTTTGTTTTGTTTCATGCATGTTCAAGATTTACTTGTTTAATTATCTCTATAATTACATTCTTTTATTTTTCAATTGTTGAAGAGTGCATGATTTCCTTAACATTATAAAGCCTTATCCACATATGCCCTTGTCCTTCTCACTGTGTCCATCACAAAAATTTTAATCATATCTTCATATTATAATGAGTTTTGTCAAACTCTATTTGAATTTCTCTAATCGACTATTTTAATTCTCAAATTATTGTGTGCTTGAATTCAAGATGAAAATTTTTCTGAAAATTTAATTCTAAAGCCTATTACTTCTTATATAAATAAATTAAATTAATTTAAACATCTAATTTATTTATAATATATAACTTAAAAAATTAAAATTTATTTTAAAAATTATAAAATTTATTTCAAAACAATAAAAACAATTACCAGATTGTGACGAAGGCATGAAAGATCTAGATATGTTAAATAAATAATAAATTTAATAATAGCAATAAATAATATTACTAAAAATATAATAAATTAGAAAAATATTTACCTTTGTCACTCCCTCAAGTAAAAAATGGTTAGTACGTTACATTGCGTTGACTCAGGTTTTCAAAACTAATAAAAACTATTAATAAATATGAATTATATAAAAATTTTGCATGGAAAAAATGTCAAGCTTTGATGGTCGGTATTATACCAGCTACAAACAATAAAAGCTTCCTGAGGGTACGCTACTCCTATAATTATCAACATGTAAATAATTGAAAATAATCATGAGGTAGGTGGCATTCATTGTTTATATCTTATTTTGTAGATGTATGAATGTTGGACTCGGCATAATCTATACTATGTAACACATTTTTAAATTTTTTAGGCATGACTCATGTGTTAGATTTTTTTATTTATTTAATATTTTAAAAATATATTTAAATTATTAATTATTTATTTATTTTTAATAAATAAAATTGAGAAAAGAATTATTTTTTACTATCAATTAAATTTATATTGTTTGTATTTCTAACTGTTAAGTCGAGAATATGTTCAGTTTATGATTTTAATACTGTGTGAATAAAAAATTTCAAATAAACTTTCCATTAAAATTTATGATTTTAAAATAAATTTTTATTTAAAATTTCCATTAAGATTTCTAAGTTTCATTAAAATTACTGGTTTGCATTATTATTAATGATTTATAAACTTTGTCATTAATTATATTTGATATGTTTTATGTTATTTTTTTACATAGTATTTTTACTTGAATTTTTATCTTGAGTTTCTGTTAAGGTATATTATTTTAAATTTTTATATTAAAATTTGTTAATAAAGTTTTTCCTAAATTTTTTGTTAGAGTTTTTTTTGTTTATGATTTAAGTCTTTTGTGAAAAGGGTTTTTTATATAATTATTGATTTTTTTAAATTAATTTTTTAATTTAAAAAAATATTAAAAAATATGTAAACCTTTTTTATTCAATTTATGAGAGGTGATGCATAATTCAACTTTGTGAGGTATTTAATAGGAGTTATTTTTTAGTTTCATTTGTTATGAGACATTGTAATGTAAATAATTGGGAGGAAAGGAATTTTGAAAATAAAAATTATGATTTGACTTGACTTGCTTAACCATAATTATTCTATAGTTTGATAGATGTTTAGGTTAAATTAAATGGAATATAAAGATTTTTCTCTCTCTTTATTAATAATGGAGTTTATAAGGATGAGTTTGTTTATTTATTTGAATTTTCATTGTTTTAAATTGACACATGTTAATATTATAAAATGTAAATTTAAAATTTTATATATAATTATTATCAGCTATTCTTTGAATAGTATTTTACTTAAAAGTAATTTTCATATGCATTTAAGAAGTTATTTGTTTTTATAATTTATATTTATTTTTATCTTTTATTTGTGAAGATGATAAATTGGAAATATAGAATTTGAGCATAACTTCTAAATCTACCTTTTTTTTTTAACAATTTAAATAAAAAGAATCAAAGATTGTATGAGTGAAATTGTAATTCAAAATTCGAAAGTAAGGAAATAAAAATTTTAGCCAAAAAAATATAATCTAAAATTTTGAATTTAGTAAAAAACACTTCATCTGGATTATTAATTTAGCCCAAACATATTTTATAATAGAGTGTACAGTCTAAACATTTATCTCCAATCTTATCCAAATTTATGTGTTTTAATTGACTTGTGATTATACATTTTTATGTTGAAACTTTTTAGACAAACCTTTTACAACTTCTTACATATAAATATATTAATTTTATATTTTTAAATTTATTATATTATTATTTTGTTTTATTAATTATATATTTTTGATATATTTTAATGTTTAATTATATTATTAATTTATTTATTAGAAGAAAATTTAATTAATTTATAATGATATATATATGTGTGTGGTGTGTTTCAAGTGAAAAGTAAAATTTTTGAGTTGTTAAAAAGAAAGAAAGAAATTTAGTTCAAAGGGAGTATTATTTTTAATAGAATTTTTTGAAGTTCAATTAAAACATTTAACATATCGACATTGTGAAGTGAACAAATTTTATTAGAATTTAAAATAATGTTACAATTTTTAATAAAACATATAGTTTAATATTTATCAAAAAATTTGTCATTTATTCTTTGTTTACAAAAAAAGTGGACAGTATAAAATACAATAAAAAACTTAAAAAACTCATATAAATAAATATATATGATAATATTTCCATTCTAAAATTATCAATAAATTTAATAGTTTTTAAAAATACATTTAAATAACTATAAAAACCTCTTTAAAATTGAAAATATTAAAATGCATTTCCATCCCATATTACTCATCCTTAAAATACACATGCTTTCATAAATTTTTATATTGAACATTTTCTTTAAATAATTTTAAATATTAAAATTTTTATTAAAAAATTATTAAATTTAAAACAATATATTATAAAATAAATTGCTGACAAATTGAAAAATAAAACAACAAATTCATATTAACTGTAAATATGTTAATAATTTAATTGTTGACCATTCAAACCAAAAATAAACAGAACGAAAAAGATAAAAAAAATCTATATTTAAAAGTTCCCTTTATTTCATACTTTTAATATCTTTTTAATTCAAGTAAACATACTGAAAAGACAATAATGTTATAGTGCAAAGTTCTTACTTTTAATATTTTTTTAAATGAATAATGTGGTGCAACCAATATTTCTCATGTGCCATGAGTCTAGTGTGGGCACAAGCTGTCGGGAAAATGAGATAGTATGGTGCCGTCTTGGAATATGGATTTTCATGTTTTGAAAAGTGAGGGAAGGGAGGTTTAAATCTTTAGTTGATTTCTTCAACATGCCTGTTGAAAGAATGAGATACATTCAACAGATGGAAATAACTAAGGTTACCATTGTAGGACTATTACTCTAGGAGATAAATGATTGGGGATGAAACAAATGTTAGTTATGAAATTTTTGTAAGCAGAATCAAGTAATATGGAAGAATTATAATAAGAATTTTGTATTTTAATATTATTAAAATCGAAACTATGTAATATAAAATTATTATAAATATAAATGTGTTTTTATATGTAATGTAGATTTTATAATAGAAATATAAATTTTAAAAGATACAATATAAAATTTGGATTGATTATTTTTCACATATCTTATATATTATGAATCTAGAGATAATTTTCAAAAACGAATAACATTATATATATATATATATATATATATATATATATATAATGAGAAGAAAAAAACAAATAAAGATTATTCATCAATTTATTATTCTAGAAACATTCATGCACTTTTTTTTAAATTTCAATTAATAGTTTTGGAAATTTTAGTGAAAGAAAAATTTGATTTGATTGTTGTGTTTGTGCATTTTAAAATTTCAATAAACTGGTTGACTGTTCAAAATTATATACAAATCTACAAAAACTGATTTCCATCTCCAAAAAAATTAAGTTCTATCTCCAAACACATAATAAAACATCACAACCAAAAAAAAAAGGTAATATATAGTACAATAAATGTAGGGGTTAATCTTATATGCTATGTCCTCTAGGATAAATATATGTCAAAGAAATAAGCATTTTCGATTTTATTTTAATTCTACTTTAAATAATTCAATTCAATAGAGGATACACTGCATCTTTCCAACATTTTATTTCCCTGCCAACAATATAATATGCCGGGGGAACACGGCTCGGTGGATATAACATTCCAACGATACAGCTTGATAGATATTTCTCCCTCTCAGATACTTGAAGAAACACGAATCTGATCTCTAGTGGGAATTTCAGATGCAAAATTTACAAAAAGTGATGTATTGAAGAAAAGTTTGTTCTCATTCTGTATGCCGCGAAGATCTTTAAATACAGCGTTTCTGAGCATAATAATGAACGATCCATCCAATGTTTCATCTGCTTCGGATTACAAAGTACACAGAAGAACGGAAGAAAGGCAAAATAAGCGACCATTTAGTATTGAGTCCACTTTGGTACTCTTATGCCTGGCCGTGACATTGTTAATTTTTCCTTTAATACTGCCGCCTCTGCCTCCGCCGCCTCTTATATTATTGCTGGTTCCAGTTTGCATAATGATTGCACTGGTGATTTTGGCTTTGATGTACGGTGATATCAGCAATGCGGCAGTCTCTTTGGTCTGAGAAGCGTTCTTTTATTTTAAGAATGTTTTATAAATCACTGTGATCCGTGCCTAAATTCCTTGAGATCGCTTCACTGACACACAGAAAAGATGAGTGTATTGTTTCGATTTTCTATACGCTAGTGGGTAAAGAAAATGAAATTGAATTTTGCATTTTGATTTGGAGTTGGTGGATTTAAGATTTTGGATATACATGGCGAGAGTTGGATTGTGATTTAAATGTTTAATTTACCCCTATTTATGTGATTATATTAATTTTATACTTTAGCGAATTGTTTTATGATATATTCCCGGTTATGTTTGGAGTGATGCTTCAATTTTATTGTATTTATTTGTTCCCACTTAAATTTGTTTTATATTAAATAAAAGTATATATTTTTAATAATAATAATAATAATAATAATAATAATAATAATAATAATAATTATTATTATTTTAAATAGTTTTAATAATATTTTTTGTTCATATCATATTCAATTATTTAAAATTTATATGAATATATTATTTAAATTTATATTTTGCTAATTTTAGAGTTATATTAAAATAATATATTGAAACAATTTTTTTAAGATTGGTTTTGTAGTATTATGAATTTATAAAATGTTATAATATTTGTGTTAAACCCTCATAATATTTTTAGAGGTTTCAATGAAATATCTGACTTATATAATTTAAATAATAGAAATATATTATTTTTTCAAATTTTTTTACATTATTTAGTTTTCAAAAAAAAAAAACTATATTGACTGTCATTTAATTTCGATCATTTATTTTTTAAAAATTATATCTAGAATATGTCAAAAGATATCTTAAATATATCTATCTAAAAGATGTTAAATGACTACTTTTTGAAATCCTCCTCATAACTAAAAAATGAAATAGAAATTAATTTTGATTCTCCAATGGTGTTCCCAATAGCATATAAGATGGCCAACTACAAAGTCACCCTTGTAATTTAAAAATACACTATTCAGCCTAATTGGCTCAGCTTCAGCGATTTTTAGCAGGGAATAATTATGTATCATTATAAAGGTGTTAATGACTAATTAATCATATTGTGGATAATAACGTGTGAGTGAGGTGACTGGTATTATTACAACCTCCGAAAAGGCATTTGATCAAGAGCTTTATAAATGGGAACATCAAGAGATTTTAGTGGCCATGTCTTTATTGATTTATCATCAATGAATATTTGACATATGGAAATAGCTCATTGGTCATGGGGTGATGCCATTCACGGAGTTGGCTCCCTGTGGTATTTACTTTATAGTCTCCCATAAAATCTCATCATATGGAAAATGTCAATTGCATCGTACTCATAGACTTTACACACTAATCTCAACTATATTTTTCTTTTAATTTTTTGAAGACCTTAAAAATGTTAACGATGATTTTCAATCCTTATTCGTATCTACACCTACATAAAAAATTTGCAAAAAATACACAATTAAGAATATTAAAACCTATTAAAAATATATACGATTGCCTATATAAATTCTAATTATGGTCATAAAAAGACTTGGTAAAACTCACCCATTCTACATGTCCACCTACACATTCTACATGGTTTAAGGTTATATGAATTAGATTTCTGATAATAACAAGGGTTCCATGCACCATGTCCCTGCGTGAGCTTGTAGATTTTATTATCTTTTGTTGATTATTGATATTACCTAAAAAGTAAGTGGATGTAAAACATGTTCATTCATTGAACAATTAAAAAAAAAAGGGTTAATTGGTTAATCCTTAATTCAAAATTTTATGTAAGAAGAAATGTATATAAGTTTATGTAAAAATATTATTGTATTCACATATGCTTTGGCTTTGGATGGGAATAATAGGCTCTGTTGATGGTGAAGCAGATGCCAATTTTGATTTTTCTACATCTAATGCTAAGTGCCCTTCTCCATCTACTTTGATGTTTCTAATGATGTAAAAAGAAGCATTAGAGTATGAATATAAAATAATTATTTATAGTTTTTGACTTTTTCATTTTCATTGAATGTGTAGGATTAGTAGGTTCAACGAAGATAGGCCAAGTGTCCATATGGCATTGACCATAGTTGAATACCAAAAAAATTAAATTATCTAAGTAATTCAAAAGTAATTAATAAATGAAGTCAATGTTGTGATAATCCTAGGGAACATAATATAAATGATAAAAATATATTTTATGTATAAGCTTATGCATAACATGCATGTTTACAATATAGTCACAAAAATAACATTTTTTTCAAAAGAATAATCAATTACAAAAAATAACACAATTAAAAATAACCTTAGGTTACAAGCAAACTTGTAATTACAAAAGTTGCCTTATGATGTGGCTACAAACATGGATTGAACTTGCATGCTTGCAGCTGTAACTATAGTTACAGTTATGGCTTGAGTTCTAACTTGAATGCCTACACTACTAATGTGGACATGCCAAATGGAGATGTGACTAAAGTCACAGTTGAAGTGAATTGTGGAGGTGATAGAGAATCCCCTAGTGTCAAAGTTTATTGATTTACTACTTCTATCTATAAGTAGAAGGCATGGATAATTTGAAAGTCAATAATAATAATAGCCTCAAAATCTATCAAAGGTCACATTAACAATTGTGGTAGCTTATTAATCAGCTTCGTGTGAGTATTTAATCTTGCTCTGACATCTACATAGAAGGTTTATCTGGTAGTAAACCTATCTCTAGAAAAAATTACTAAATGTAAAATGTCCTCATTAGTTACATAAAAGTTCCCTTCACTCTCTATTCTAAAGATATCAATTTCAACTTGGAGAATATTCTAAAAAGTAGGTTTAAGGATCAATTACCTAAGGTGATTGAATATTCGAGTAACCCACATGTATTTAAAAATTTAGATAGATTATATTTCATGATTTGTAATCTATTGTATTAAAGCTCACATCTCTTGATGCCACTCAATCAACCTATCTCTTCTGGAAGACACATGAGTTTTGGCCCATCTAGAATTTGGTGCTATTATTAAATTCAAGTGTGTGTATGCCCTATTTATTATATCCTAGTTCAAAAAATAGATCTTGGCCTTCATGATATTCATTTTATTAACTAATTATTTATATGTGTCTCCCCATTTAAGATGGGAATTAGCCTTTGCATACCCTATCAACAAAATTATGTTATACATTGTCTTAGCTACACAACATATATGGTAAATGATTTACTTTTGGGGATGAATAGTGCTCCCCTCTTAACACTTCTGAATATTTTTTTTGTAGTTTGTAAATATTTATTATATTACTCCCCTTGTGTAATCCAAAAAACTTTAGGGATATTTTGTGTACTATTCTAAGTCAGAAGATTTAGTTTTCCTTTTTTTATTAGACAGAATATGTCTTCTATCTACTCCAACTCAACCTTTCCCCCTTCTACCATGAATTTTATCATTGGTTTCTCTATAATCACCAAATCACATCTTCCTACTTCTTGTTGTTGCAACCTTTCAATCAATGAAGGGACATTAAATGTAATAAGTTGATCTATTTGATTTATTTATATAAGAGTAGAAGTAAGACATTTATTTGGATTAAGCATTGATTTATGGGAAAATGACCCTAATTGAGGAAAAATAGGTATAGTTTTCCTCCAACTAGTAACTTTCTTATGTGCAAGGGCATCTATGATATACTTGACCTTCCTAGACTCTTTATGTATTGTAATTGTAGATGAACCTATCAAGGAATTTTGGAAAATGGGTATGAATTTTTTTGTAGATGTCCTAGAGGAAGTAGCTTATGTAGAAAATATAGAAGTGGACACTAGACTCTAAAAATACACTTGACCTGTTGGATGAGAGGACAAAGGGTTAGTGGCACTAAAGAATGAATATGTCATGTGGGTGTTAAGCATGTTTTGTATAAAATTACTAATAGATGTATTTAAAACTCTTATATATTGTTGTCAGTATTACTAGGGATCCTAGGAGACTGACCTAGAGGTGGGAAATCCCAAATCAAAGGAGTTTAGATTGTGGTTGAGAAAATTGTCATTATGGCTACTTGGGCCATATTTCTTAGTCTAGAATAATGTAAACAATGAGAATAAAAACATATAATACCTATTTTAGTGATAGAAATTATAGTATCCAAATAATAAGATATGTGTACAATTGCATTTTGGGGAAATGTAGCTAGGGAAGCTACTACTATTGCAACTAAAATAATTTGAATTGGAGAGCATGAAGGTGTGGTTGATGATGGATCTTATGTTGAGGTTTGCACTTTTGAATTTACCCCACACTCCTTCTCCTCTTTTATATATTAGAGTAGATAAATAGGCTCTTCTTCAGTCTTTCCCAATATCTTAGTTCCTCCTGACTTAGCATCATTTTCAGTCATCCATTCATCTTCAAAATTAATTTCTATAGTTTCATTGATATATTATTATCCTTTTTTATCTTGAAAACATTCCTCAGTATCCCACTTCTCCTATTATTCATCATTGTTATTTAAATCAAGGGGATCCAACCTTTGTTAACCTATTCATCTCTCTTTTTCTTTGCCTAATATTTCCTTAAGCCCTCCCTATGTTGGTATGTTCTATGGTGAGACTGTTGCATTATTTGCCTTCTCGGTGTAGGCAATAGGTGATTTAATATAACTGGAATCCTAAGCTAAAGGAGGTGGCATGATATATAATGGCGATATTGGTATAACATGTGGAGATGAAGAAAGAGTAGTTCTATATGATAGGGGTGTGCTAGGAGGTGTATATGTTTTCCCAAATGATTGGGAAAGTGTGAATGATGGTGTAATTTTATGAGCTAGTAATTAAGGTGGAGATACAATAGATACTAAATAAATTAAGGAAAAAAGACTTACTTGATATTTAGTGGGGAGTGAAGGAATATGCATCATAGAAAATATTACAGTTACCCTAATAGAATATGTAGGACCCTTTGTGTTAGTTGTAGGTGGAAGAGGAATAGTAGTGATAATGTGTGGATGGTAGTCTTAGATAACCTCTTGTATATCTTTCGCACCTACTTATTTACATGAGATAACTTGATTCTACCTATTTGTTCTTATTTTGGGATAAGAGTTATGAATGGATGTATAAACCCATTGTTGAAATTCAATTATTTTTTCACCCTCCTATGTAATTTTTGGGTCATATTAGATGGTTTGGGATATAATAATATACATATTTACTATGTTCCTACTTCTACAAACTTCAGTGTCATTCTAGGCATTCATGAATAAAACATCATGTTTATAGGACTGATTCCCTTAGTTAACTCTCACCTTTTTCTCATACCACTTCAGGTTTTCCTTAATAATTTTACCTACTAAATTATTCTTTAACTCCTAAACTATCTTTCCAAAATCAATATCAATATCATTTAATTCTTTAAAAACATAAAATCAACCTACTTCACTCACCATTGTATTTAACAATGCCAATTTCTTGCCCAAAGCATCAACTACCTAATTCTATTTTCCTAATTTATGGTTCAATAAAAAAGTATATCATTGAAATAAACAAACGAACTTTACATGCCCACTATTTAATTTCATTTGATTTTTTGTATACTTCAAATCCTCATGATCTTTAAATATGATAAATTCCTTAGGTACTAAGTAATGTTTCCAATGTCTTAATGCTTTTAAAATGACATAAAATTACACATCATATGTAGAATACTCATTTATTACCTCATTAAAAATGTCACTAAAATATGCTATTGTTATTAGTTCTTGAATCAACACATCACCAATCCCCACATATGAATCATGACAATCCAAGTCAAATATTTTGTTAAAATATGTTAATGATAAAATAAGTTTTGTTTATAAAATATTTATTTAACAACTCAAAGCTATATGTTGCTTCCCTTATCCACAATGGTTATTTTTTGCTCATGCAATTCGTTAATGTTGCAACAAGACTACTAAATTTACTATTGACTTTATTGTAATAAGTTTTTAATTATGAAAACTTGTTACCTCTGTTATGCTTCTTGGAATAGACCAAGTTCAATAATTCACTTTACTTTTTATCTGTCCATTATTATTCCATCTATTGAAATTAAAAATCCTAAATATACCAAAATTATTTTCATAAACCTAAAATTATTAAAATTTTCATAGACCTTATCTTTTCTTAATCACTTTAATTTACCATTCTCAACTGCCTTAATTGATCTTCTTTAGTCTTACTGAATATCAAAAAAATAAACCACCACTAACTTACTTATGTAATCTCATAGTATTGTGTTCATATTCTTTAATTTAACTATGTGATATTATTTAGTTACATTATTACCTTCATCTAGTGCTGGGAACATTAGATAAACTGAATGACATCACCATCCACTCATATAAGCCATACCTAGTCTTCAATTTTAGTTTTCAATCATCTCCTTCACGAATATGAATCTAATAGTAACTACTCATTAGATCAATCTTAATAAAATATTTTTCTCCTATAAGAACATCCACCATATCAACTAAATGTTATATAAAAAATCTATATTTGATGGTTATTTTATTGATTTCTTTACTATCCACATACATCCTCCACCCTCCATCTTTTTTTGAACTTAAAAATGTCGGTGTTGTACATGGACTCAAACTCTACCTCATTACACCCTTCTTCACTAGTTCAACAACCTATTTATTCAATTTTATATGTTTTTTTGGAGTCATCTTCTAATTTGTTTGATTGGTTAGAGCTTGTCTTGGAATCAAATAAATTTGATGTTGAATGTATTTATTTGGTAGTAAACCATCTGATAACTCAGTAGGTATAAAATCTACATATTATTTCAAAACTTATGTTACATCTACTATTATTTTCACTAGTTTTGCATCTTCTTTCTTTGTTATTACTATGTAATTTAGAAACTTGTCATCTTCATGTCTATGATAAATTATTTTTTAGACAATATGTTTTTAGTCTTCCATTTTATTTAGGAGGTAATAAAATTAATTTCATACCGCTTTTACAAAAAGTATATGTTTTTGGATCCATCATAAATTAATTTTCTATCAAACTATCATGGTCTTCCCAATAACACATGACATATATCTATTGGTAAAACATCACACCATATTTCATCCTTATAAATTTTCCTATAGAAAACTTGATGAAACACCTTTTGTCTATTATAAGTTCATTCCATTTATTAAATCATGCAATGTAATAATGATAAGGATCATTTTCACATTACAAACCTAGTTTCTTAATCTTCACCTTAGAAACCATATTTTTCTAACTACGACCATTTATAATTATTTTTCATATCTTACCTCTTGAAGTACACCCTGTTTGAAAAATATTTGTTAGTATCCATGCATCACTACCTTACTTATTTTTCACCTATTCTTTCCTTGGATCAATAATTTTTCACATCATCATTATATTTTTCCCATTATATATTGCATCAACTTTAGTATTTGTTCTTTTATCTTTGTCTCAACTAAACTGACTCTTGGGTAATCCTCTTGACTCCTTTCATGTTCATGATAGTTTAGACACTCAAACACCCTATGATTTTTTTTCCACATCTGTAACAAACATAAGACCTATGTTGATTAGGAAACCACCTTTGAGCAAGACCATAGCCTCGTTGTCTCTTAAACCCTCTTCTTATTTATTTATATTGGACCCCTTTTCTATTATCTTCTTTATTTTTTTCACCACATGATGATTCTCTTCTATTGGGACTAAACCCACCTCTAGTGGTATTGAACCCACATCGGCCCCATACTAGATGGGATTGCCCTCTTCTTGGCCCAATTGATCTTATGAAATTATGTCTATTCTAATTTTCTTCTACCTTCAAAGTGAATTGATAAGCCTCTTCCATGAAACATATTCTACTCATGCTTAATAAATATTATATATAAAAATTCAAACCATGTACACACATTTTAGTCATTTATTATTTCATTCATCATGCTCCACTTATATGGAAAACATGGAAATCTCACTTGTATGCTCTTATAGACTCTAATCCTTTTGCCTTAAATTATGAAATCTTCTGTATAGGTTTTATGGATAATCCATAGGAATAAATATCTCTTTGAACTTCTTCTCCATCTTAATCCATGTGTTGTTACTCTCTTGACATTTTCTATGTCTCTCTTTCTATAGGTGATTCCACCAAATCATTGCATGATCCTTCAATTTTACGAATGGAAACTTTAATTTCTTGTTATCTCTTCTAATTTTATATTTGAAAAAATTCTCCATGTTATTCATCCAATCTATCAACTCCTTTAATTTTAAATTGCCTCCATAATTAAGAATGTCAACCTTGATTCCTTCGTTCCTTCCCTCTAAATCCCTAACTATCCTCTTTTCTATTGATTTTAGTTTTTTTCATTCCTCTTATTTTCAAATGTCATCTTCATGATCTGTTTCTTCCCATATTTTATCTCCCACTTGTCTTTGTCTCTGATTTTTGATAATTGTAGTTAATTATTCCATTGCCTTGACATCTCTTACATAATCTTTCTCATATGAGTAATTCCTCTTTGTCCTTGTCCTTTAACCATCTCTAACATGTGTTATTTAATCACATAATATTATATCAAAATATTAAATACCAATTCACAAAGATATTACCTCCAAGATTTGAATTTGATCTTATTCTAGATGATGAGAACATAGACTAAGTAAGCAAAATATCAATAACCATAAACTCAAAAATTACATGAAAGTAAAGTTGTATACCGATTCTCATTTAATAAATAAAATATTGCAATAGAGTCCTTAAGTAAATATCAATTCAAAATTAGAGTTGACATGTATAATTAAAAATTTTAAATAAATTAGAAGTTATGTATAACTAACTAACCCATGCAATTTTTTTTTAAAAATAATTTATATAATTTAAATTATATTTATATATATATATATATATATATATATCACATTATTTATTTTTAATATAAATGTTTATATTGATTTCCTTTTCATTTTAATCATTTAATTATTTAACAGATATCTATCTGAAATATGCTAAGAAATATCTTAACTACATTTATCTAAAATATGTTAAGTGACAAAATTGGAAATCCTTCTCATAGGTAAGAAAGTCAATAGGGATTAATTTTTATTTTCTAATGGTGTTCTTAATGGCATATAAGATGGTCAACCAAAAAGTCACTTATGCATTTTAAAAATACATACTTGAGTCTAATTTGCTCAGATTCAGTGATTAGTAGTGGGTTATAATTATATATCATTATAAAGGCGTGAATGATTGATTTAATCCTATTGTCAGTAACAACATGCAAGTGAGGTGGCAAGGATTATTATAGCCTCTGAAAAGGCACTTGATTAAGTGGTTTATGAATGTGAACATCAAGATATTTTATTGGCCATGTCTTTATTGATTTGTCATCAATGAATATCTTAAAAATGGTAATAACTCATTGGTTGCGGGATGACACGATTTAAAACATTGACTCCTTATAGTCTTTGAGTTACCATTTCTACACACATGTGATCACATAAACAACATTGATTACATCGTTACTAACATAATTTACACATTAATTTCAATTATATTTAACATTCAAATCTACGAAACCTTGCAAAATATTAAATTTGTTTTATAATTCTTATTCACATCCACACCTAAATAAAAATTAAAAATAACCCAAAATATACCATGTTAAACGAATATACAATTATCTATATAAATTAAAATTGTGATGTGATAAAATTCACCCATTCTACATTTTCATCCACCCATTCTACATAGTTTAGGGTTTAAGGTTATATGAATTAGATTTATGATAATAATGAGACTCAATAAAACCCATCCGTTCTACATGTCCACCCAACCATTCGACATGGTTTTTTAGGAACCAATACAACTCTAATACCACAACTAAGAGATTGAAACAATTAAATACAGGTTTGCTTTTACTGGCGACAAGTAGTTAGACATCCGTTTATGAGCTAGAATCCAAACAAGTCGTTATTGACGCAGTGACAGATGAGGGGAAACATTATTACCTTAAGAAAACACAACATTTACGTTTTACATATGAAGTATGTAATAATAATAAGAAGAACATGTGGGCGTCTCGCAAAATGGGTAAAAGTCTTAAATGCTTAAGAAAATACAATAAAAGGAAAGGCCATGTGAATGGTTTCTAATTCAAAACAAACTTTTTTTTCTTTTTCAATTTAATTAAATGCTTCTTGAAATTTTCTTTTTGGAATCTTCTAATTTATTTAAACGTCCCTGAAAAGAGTGAAACAATTTCGTTACGCCATTGTATTCATTACTTCGAATTACGCATCATAAAATGTCTTAAATATTGCAAATAATGTTTAATGATCAATTTTGTTCCGGTGAGCAATATATTTTGAGAGTTTGAATGTATCTGTGTTGATATAAAATTCTTGGACTTACCATACAGACATTTTCAAGTTGAAAGTATGTTGATGGAACAAGATTTTATGCTAATTTTCGCAAACAAAAATTTGGAATTTAGGAACGGCAGAAAGAAGTGACATTCTATGTTAAATGAGGTTATTGTGTAAATTAATAATATATTGTACATATAATATAATAAATGTAATATTTATTAATTATATGTTATATTATATTTTTACAGATAGTTGATAAGGTTAATTTGTATTTTTCTTTAAAATGTAGTTAAAGTTATACACCATTTAACTATATGAAAGTATTAATTTGCTATAAAATAGGTTTGTAAATGAGTTTTGTATTAGAAATTCTTGTGCCTAGTCATTTTTGGAGAGTTTTTTCATACATTATTTTTATTTTAATAATTTTTTATTTAATATATATTATAAAAATATATATGTTTTTTATGGACACTTTAAGGTGGATTTAAATATTTCAAAATATAAATATATCTTTTTGAGATTTAAAATATATGTTTATATAATTCCTCGTTGTTTTTAAAAATTTATTTATATTTATTTAATATTATATAAACATTATTTTATTTACAGTTTCTAATTTTTCCTCAAATTTTATTTTCAAAAAAAGAAACACATAAACATGCTTTTATAGATCAATGCTAATATTGTACAAATAGTCCTAAATAAAACATAGGAATCGCAAAACATATCTGTATTCCCGGTTACACGCTATCACTTTCTACATTAATCACACACTTCTATGATATATTGAAACATGCTAAAACTTCAATAATGAAATGCATAAGGGTTTTAGGTTTATATATATATATATATATATATATATATATATATATATATATATATATATATATATATATATATATATATATATATATATATATGGGGTTAGTCTAACACTTATGATTGCATAAACCACTTAAAATTGTACATTGACAAATACAAATAAGACAAAAATGATAGTATATGTGAAGTATTGAAAAGTGAAAAGGATAAACAAACCCATTCAATTTCAAAGGTGGCACAAAACACATGATAAGACTATACAAATAGTCATGACAAGTGTCAAGATATACATAAGTTTTCTAGAAGCACGATTTCATGATTTTAGAGTATATATGGATATTGTATGAATATCTGTGAAAGAGTTTTACAACTTCCAAATTCATGTAATAATGTCTCAATTATTTAAAATTTGTACCATTCATCCATATCTAAATAAAATTGTATAAAATAGATTATATGGAGACATATTTTAGTATCTACATTTTTCCCCACTTTGATTTCTGTGCTTAACTACAAAGTATGGTTTTTAATTAAAATATAGAACCATGACCTATTTTATGAAATTAGGGAAAAAATGACACATAATATACATATAAGTAATAAAATTTAAAAAATATTTAAAAATACACACATGCTAAAACATGTTATTTTTGTACATAAAATGTGAAAAAAAAAGATTGTTTTCATACACCTACACTGAAGTATGTGTTGTATGAGTTTTTCCTATCAGACAAAAGGGTGCCATAGTTTTGTGTCAATGTAAGCACACACCTCAATGTAGAACATATAAGAAAGATATAAATAATTCTAAAAATATTAATCTCTTAGTATTGTAATGTTGAGTCTTATAGCCTATAAAGCTCACTTACCTTTTCTTGCAAGAACATACGGGAGTATAAAAAATTAATTGTAATCATAAATTAACATACTCTATTTATCCCTTATATGCATCAAAATTCCATGGGTGCATCATACTCTCGAAGGAGTTAGAAAAGGGAGATGAGTTCCAATCTTACCTTTCATTAGAAAATAAGCTTTCACAACTAAAAATGGGCATAAGTCACCAATTCATTGAATATTTGGGATTGGAATTGGATCCATCTAGTCATTAGGTGATGTGCCCTCAAAATCTTAATATTATGACAAAAGATATGCATTAAGGAATTAAAATTATTACAATAATAAACAATGATAAATGTTTAATATGGTTGATGTTAATTTATTTATTCCTTATAAATTAATACCTAAGACAACAATTGAATACCATCTCATGATAGCATATTAACTCTAAAAAAAATGCTCAATTATTGCACAAAATGGGTTGATTGAAACTTATAGGCCTCTAATTCTATTAAAATATTTTAATGAGAAAATGCGAACACAAAATAATATAGGCAATAAAAATTTCTCTTCCATATATAATAAATCAATGGTAACATAAATGTGCATAGAATAAGCATTATATTCTATCAACACAAGGGAGGAATACAATGAAAAACACAATGATTATATATCTTAGCTAATTTTGTGTATCTAAACATAAAATATATTTGTATATTTGTGTAATCACTTGAGTTTGCTTATCATTATTTATATTTAATTTATATTTTGTGTGCTTGGAGTTAGTGAAGGGTTATGTGATAAGTTAAACTTTGATTTATTATGGTTTCTAGTGATTGAATATATAATTCAGGGACCCTTAAATAATGTATCTTATTTTTATAATATCAAATTAAAGTATGAGATAATCTCCACTATGTGAGATCTCTTTTATTAACATAGATCATGTTCTACAAAGTAGCATGTACGTATCATAGTTCACATTCTATGATGTATGAGAGTGTAGAAGAAAAACTCTATGATTTGGTTCAGAACGTCATCATGGATATGTATGGGTCATTTTGAATAGGAATGGACACAAAGATGGAATATCCTAGGTACACTTATTATAATTAATAACTGCTTCTTACAGACCTTTTCCTATGGTATCTAAATATTGGGGATCTATGCCTTTGAACCTGGGCACCATTTGCACTTGTGTGATGTACGGTTCCTACATGGACCATGTAATAGATCCTTGTTGTGAATACAATTTCACACTTAGTCAATGAACCTATCTACGCTAACTATTGTTAGGCATAGGCATGGATGAGAGGCATCTATGCATGGCTTGATTAAAAAAACTCAACACTTTGTAGGTGTGCAAACCTTTTATAAGATCCTTTTGAGATCTATACACCCTGGGGGTGACTTAGAAAGTAAACACTTATAGTGACCTCTATAGGCCAATTGCCTACTAAGTGAGAATAAATAATCCTTTGAAGCAATCTATTTGGAATGGAGTCCTTGAAACTTTTGTTCCTTATTTCTGTAAATGCACAGGCTGTGTATCCCTAGATTTGTAATGAATTGAGATCCTCCTAACAAAAGCAAATAACTATGCCAAATGCACTTAGAGGAATGAGATATAAGCTAAGAGAAATACTATGCACAATTGTTTAGAGTAATTAAAACTATCCTAAAGTAAGGTAAGCAAGCCACTTAGAGAAATGAAAAAAAATCTAATTTACTTATTTATAAATTATACAATAATTAGTTGAGATAGTGCTTGAGATAGATCCCATTGACTGAAATTGGTCGTTATTCTCCATTCAGCTTAGTGAGCTGGAAAACAGTGGATTGATGTAGCTAGTTATGGTATATGGACTGTTCTATATCACATCAAATATAGTATTCCTTCCATCTTTTAATCCATCTTCATCTTATTTAATCACTAAATATATTTCTTGGAAACATATATCAATGGTAGTTTTATCAAAGGTCCCCTTCATTAGGGCCCATTGGAGTTACAAAGTGTGTGCATCATGTGCTCTGGTCTCTTTGAGTTTTATTATCTCTACTAATTTTACCATGAAGGGATCACTTTTGAGTAACTCCAAATCATGTGGGATTTGCAATGAAGGAAACTCAAGAGATGTGGGAAATTTGGCCTCTCTTTAATAAACTAATATGGAGGGTGAATTTCCTTACACTCTTTTGGGTGTGATTCAATCAACCCAAAGGAAAGTCCCGAACATAGTATGCTAAGATAGTTGATTATCTTCCTTGGTCCTCTTTATGACACAAATAAAATTATTATTTGTCGATTTAGCCATACCATTACCTTGAGGGTGATAATTTGATAATGCCCTTAGATATATGTTATGCTTGATAGCCCATACAGTGATTCTATTTATAAGGAAAGCTAATGTATTATCAGAGATAATGGTGGTTGGGACACCAAATATTGTTACAATGACTTCATATAAATTTAGGATAGATGTCTAATTAGCCTCCTTGAGTGCTACTTCTTGTTTCCATATTTTTAAATAGCATGTAGCTGGAGGATCAATTTATGCCCATTATTTGATGGTGAGTTAATCATGCCTATGAAATCTAGGCCCCACTATGTAAAGGGTTGATCAACTTATATTGGCCACAATGGTAAGGTTTTCAGCCTTTGTTTACGTCTAAATAAGGCACATCTATTGTAAATTATCACATATTCATCTGCATATTTGAATAGAGTTAGACAATAATAACCAGCTCGCATGATTTTTGCAGTAGTGGTCTTGGGCTAATAATGGCCTCCTATATGGTCATTGTAATTTTCTTTTAGAATTATACTTACCTAGTATGATTCTATACACCTCAAGAGGACTCTATTGAGGTATTTTCTAAAAGGTTCACCACTTATGAGCACATAGGGAATGGTTTTCAACTTGAAATGCCTATTTTTAGATTTATTAAAGCTAAGGGGATATGAGCTAGTTCAAAGGAAGATCATCATATTTGACATCCAATTTATTGCTTCTTCTTGGCGTATTTATTCCTTTTTATGAAAAACCAAAAATATCCTATCTTCAAAATTTTCCACCTCAATCCCTTGTTCATAGAGTCCCTTTCCTTGCACTAGGTACTCTATTACCTTTGTGACCCAATCGGCTATATTTTCACTGATGTCCTTACTAAGTTGAAACTCTTTAATGCATGTGTGCACAACCATGAGTCAAATTTTGTTTTTTGAGAGCATATACCTAAACTTATTGAGAATTCTCATAACTTCAAGGATGTCCTTCTCTACGAGGCCATAGTGAAACTCATAATCTTTCACCACCTAGCTAAAGAAGGCAATTGGCTACTATAGATGATCATTTTTTTTATTTTGTAAGGATAATTAGATGACTTTAATCCTACCGAATGCATAAAGGATAAAATCCTTACTGTAAAATAGATTGATCAAGGTAGAAGCCAAAATGATGGCATGCTTAATGGCTTAAAAACTGTCCCTACCTTCATGAGTATAGATAAACACATCATTTTTATTGAACATCATAGTGAGGGGTTTACTTAGGGTAGTGAAATTAGGCATGAATCTCCTGACAAAGTTGATTCTCCTTAAGAAACATGAGAGACTCTTATTGTAACTTATAAATGGGATAGATGAGATATCCTTGACTCACTTTAGATCAATTATGAGTTCTTCTTTTAAAACAATGTGCACTAGTAGAGTGCCTTTATGAACTATGAAGATATACTTACTAGGATTTAATTTTATTCAAAACTCTTGACACCTTTCAAAGACTTGCTCTCGATGACCTAAATGATATTATACACATTTAGAAAAAATAATTATATCATTGAGATAAACTAATATGACCTTGGTGATGATCTCCTTAAATTTCATATCCATGGCTCTTTGGAAGGTCACTCTTACATTTTAAAACCAAATGGCATCCATTGGTATGTGAAGGTTCCCCACTTGGTGGTTAATGTTTTTTTATACTGATCACACTCTTTCACAATAATTTTAGTTTAGCATACATAACCTTTTAGCAACAAGAATCTTTATGTGTCAGAAACTGTTTGTGGGATCTTCTCCATTATTAGGAGGGGATAGCGGTCTTTGAGGGAAACATTTTTTAGGTTATTGAAATCCACACAAAGATGGATTTCACCATTCATATTTCATATTGAGACTAAGTCGGTAACACACAAAGAGTGTTTAATTTTAAGTATTATAATATCTTCAATGAGTAGTAAGAGCTCATTTCTCATTAATAGTTTAAGCTTTTTGTTTACAGGTCTTTGATTTTGGAAGACTGAATGTGCACTAGGGTTGAACTTAATTGTGTTTTGCATTAAGCATGGATCAAAACCTCTAAGGTTATTATATCTCCATGAAAATATATCATCGTATCTCCTACTAAGTTTAATAAATGTCTTAATATCTGGTAGGGAGAGTACCTTACCGACTTTTAGGACCTTTCCATTGAAAATAGTTACTTGTAAAAAGAACTCCTCCTTTTATATCATAATTTCACTTAATCCTTTGAGTTGGTCATTAGAATTGAAGGTGATTTTTAGGGTGACTAACCCTTTTGGAATTTTGTTTCCCTTTAATTTAGTGACATGATCTATGTATTGGGATTGTAGGTACACTTTGTTCTTGGTCTATAACTCTACCTCATCCTATAATAAATTGATAATCTAGTCATTGCTCTAAAAAATCTACAACTTTTTTACATTATTACAGATTACCAATTCTTTTATGAGTTTAAAAAGCTTCTTGAACTCCTTCATTATGTTGGATAGGATGTCACACTATGCACCTATGGTTATGAGTCTATTTGCATTAATTTTTTATGATCTTGGTATAAAAATAATATTAAATTCATCGAAGCCCTCAATCATATCCCATATTCTATGCTTGTAATCTTTCATCAAGCCATTTTTGGTCGTGCTCTATGATCTGACATGCTAAATAAATATTTAACCATCACCTAATAATTCTAGTGTCTTGATTCCTTTTTTTGCACAAGTTTGAGGCCTTAGATTATCACATAATACTCTAAAACATTGTTCATGAAAACAAACTACAATTTAAAGGCATGGAAATATTTATCCTTTTGAGGAGAGACTAATATCGTACCATCTCTAGTGCTATTCTTACTGTGTAAACCGTAAAAGTGCAATTTACATATACCCTTAATGTTCTCCCATGCCTTGACAATTTTAGGTAGCAAGGAATGTTCTTCTAGGATGTCTTATATGCCTAGTAATGTCTCCTCTACATTATCATATGGATCAAACATAAAATGTTTGTGTGCCCATTCATCTAGTAATGTCTCCTCTAGGAAGTGGTTTTTTGGCTTCATGGAGAATTACACTCTCCTCCTAATCATACATTATGGAGTTTAATTCAACTAAGCTTGAATAATATTGTTCAACATGGATTTTAAAGATATGTTTAGCTTTGAGGTCACATTAGTAACATATGTATTCTTGAGTAATATATGCGACCAATCTAAAGATAAATATCCACCCTTCTTTGTCTTGAAATCTCAGGATAGGTAGATGGAGAAGTAGGGAGGTAAGTCAATGACTGTGATATCCTATGAAATTGAGAGGCTTGGGCATGCATGTCCTTTAAGATTCAAATCTTTGATGATTCCCATAGTTTTGACTATCATTCCATCAAGCAGGACCACTCCTTTTGAAATAGGGGAATATATAATTTTGAATATATCTATGATCCTCTTTGGTAGCATTAAACTTCTTACACTTGATTTGATCATGCAATTATGTACTAGATGTTGATTGATGATCAAGGAGATGTATAGTGGGGGTGACTTGGTGATACTACAAACTTGTATTTATTCTACTTTGGGCTGGCATAAAATTGTAGAGATAGAAGGCATAAGTTGGGATGTCTTATAAACTTGAAAGCTTTTTAGAGTGTCTTGTAGTAAATTCCTTGGATCCAGAATAGCAAGACCATCCCACATGGTTACATTAAGTCTCATATTATTCATTTGTTTGACTATGTTGAAGGGAATTTTATATTTTTTTGACTATCATTTTTGAATATTAGTTGTTTCCTATATTTACGTAGTGGTCTAAGGTGGATCTTCTTTTTGAGTATCCTTTTCTATGTGTATTAATGGTTATGCAAACACCTTGGCTCATGTACCTATGTGAATGATCTATGGAATCAAAGGCAAAGGTGCCAAATTTGGTATTACTTATTTTATCTCTTTCACTTTGAATCATGTATTGAAAGAAATGGGGATGCTTCCTCCACTTGATGCACCATTTTGATTCACATATTTGAAGTTATCCTCTTGCCAATCTATGAGAGTAGACCCTTCTTTTTATTATGCTGCTACTTGAATCTCTCCTTCATGTAGAGTTGAGGTATTCATTTTCTCTTGAGGTTGTGAAAAAAATTGTACCATGAGCACTTGGCTCATGATTTCAATTGTGTATGTATCTTGACTATGCAATTGGCTACATGGGAAATGCCATTTGAGATCCTATGTAAGGTTGTTTTTCACTGATACAAGGGTCCTAAAAGCATAAATGACATAAAATTTATTTGCATAAGGCATTATATTATATGTGAATTAATTTTATACTTGTGTACCACCTTGGTAAGGAGGTATGCTTGACTAGTATTATTGTGTGAAGGGTTGATGAGGTCTAGTGTAATATGCTTACTACCTTTTAAGGGTGACAAACTCATTTCCAAATATTTGGATTAGCATTTAAACCTTGTGAAATTTATTAGGGTATGAAATAGATGAATTTGGTGGGCTGAATATGGTGGGGATAGGTGATAACATAGGTTGTGTAGTTGGTTGGCTAGGTTGACAATCTATGAATAAAGGCATGGGGGGGCTAGGCATTATTTTCTTTACTTAGATCAAATGATATTCTCTATTCATAATAACTTCATAAGCATCAGGCTATGCTACACCTCCCATCGATTGGATCATCATAGCTATATCTCTATTAAGGGCCTTTATAAATATAAAAATGTATTGTTGGGAGATGGATTAAACAAGGGTGGGATTTTATCCTAGACTCTTTACGACATGAAGTTTATATTAACCATCATCTCATGTGTGGCTCACTTTATAGTTGTGATCTACTCTATAAGGGACAAGTGGTCACTTCAGTCCTCAAATTACTTACATAGTTCCTCCCCATGTTCATCTCAGTTATGAATGGAATTAGATCTCAAGCCTCAGTACTAATGAAGTGTTTTGCCTTTGAAGGAAGTGTCAAGAATTTTGAATATGACATTATCTTTAGTGACATGGTGCACTAAGCATATATTCATGATATCTTAAAAATGTTCCATAGGGGAAGTCACATTATTTCAAGTAGAGTAGGATAAACTTTTGAGGAATGCAACTAGAATGTCATCATATTGGGAAAGAATTAACACAGTGCCTCCATTAGAATTTACAAACAACTAATTTCTATATACAACCATGAATGGGTTAGGGAATAAGTTTACCCTAGGTATGGGGAATCTTCCAAATGGGGGTGTAGACTGAGATCTAGGGGATGACTATCTTAGCATATAGATAGGGGCGAATATTTATGAACAAAAATTACTTGGTGCTCTTATTGAGTGTCTGCAACACTTGTTATATAAGGATAGAACCAATTACTTAGATTTTCTTCAAATTAGTTCCATCAATTGTGCTAAAAACTATTTTTATTTAAAATGTACACTCATGACGATCTACTACACAAGTAATTTTATAGTAAGGTGTAGAGCATGAATACCTTATGCAGGGTGCAAAATTTTTTGGTGCTAGGCATGAAAGTGTTATCACTCACCTATACGCATGGATCATTGATTGTCTCATTACAATGATGAGAATGTACCCAAGGCATGGGACCCTTGTGCTCTCTAGGATGAACCTCTGGAGAGGCTAGATTCCTTCTATTCTAAGTGCACATAGTTTAAGACCAACACATAAACCTAAAAAGGAAAAAAGATAAATCTACCACTAATCTAAACCTAATATTTTTGAGGTAAAGTGGAGGGTGAAGGTAAGAATTTTATGGAAAATTAAATGGAGATACACCAAGAATAGAGAGAGTACTCTTACTACTGTAGACACACTAAAAATACTCGAGAACAAGATGTTATCACACAGACCCCACCAAAGACACTCCAAATTCATAAGTATTTTGTACAGGGGTGAATGAACATAATACATAATTAATAGGGATGAAGATTATCCATAGACAAAGCGTATGCATACTTTTATGCACATAGAATGTGACCTACAAGTGAGTTTTGAGTTCCACACAAAGGTGTTGGGAATGGAAAAAAATGAGAGGGGCGAACATTATCCGTAGATAAAGATAAACAAATGCAAATAATATATGGATTTTAGTAAGAATAGAGAGAGTTAACCTTAATTCTCATTAATAGACAAGGTTCAACCAATAAAAATGCTCTTAGAGGGAAAATTTTGGTAGTGTGAGGTTGCCTAAAAATGTCAACCATTTTAATAATGAAGAAAAAGGATATTATAAGCAAATGAAAAGGAATCAAACCTTTTAAAATTTTATTACGGCATTGTGCCCATGATTCTTAAATTCTTCTTGGTGATTCATAATTGAGTGTTGGTGGTATGATTCTTCATAGATCCACATGCATGTCAAAGAATGGAAGATTCCTAGAAACATTATAGAGTATAATGTAATCATATTCTGACATCTGATAGCCAGTTTTATATTTACTTATTCTGACAAGTCATTGAACGTCACTAAACTACTTTTCCAACTACCTCTTTATATTTTGTTGCCACTTGTCAATCCCTACATGGGCCTCTCTTATACCTCCACATCATTACTTTACACCTTAGGTACATGTTAGTCTCCAAAGTAGTATGTGTCTAGCATAGATCATAGTCTCTAATGTATGAGAACTTAAAATTCAAACTCTACAATTTGGTATGGAACTTCATCATGGAGATGTAAGGGCCCTTTTGAATAAGAATGCAAATGAAGATTAAATATCTTAAGTGCACTTATTAAAATTTAAAATTAATTGTTACGCACCTCTGCCTACACTACCTGAAGACTACAGATCTATGCCTTTGAATCTATGCATAATTTTCTCTTGTATGATGGAAGGCTCTTGCATGTGGTTCGCATTCGATACTTCTTTTGAATACAAGTTGACACTTAATCAATATGCACTTTTGTGCTGACTACTTTTACTCATAGGCATGGATGGAAGGCATTTATGCATGGTTTGATTTTTAAAACTTGATACTTTGTTGGTACATAAACCTTATGTAAGATCCTTGTGACATATATAGAAACTAGGGGTGACTTATAAAGTCAAAAATATAGTTTAAAAAAATTTCCTTAGTTTTTAAAATTAACAATAATTTTTCAGTCATATGGTCAAAAGTTATTATCCCAACATTATATCAATTTTAGAATTTTTAAAAATATAACAAAACATTTTTGAGTGATTTGCCATACAATTTATTTTTTAAACTCTTAAATACTTTTGTTCGTGTATTAAAATTATATTTCAAAGGATTTTTCATTCAGAATAAGTAAGCTTATTTTCATTTGTGTGAAACTACTTAATATCATTTGCTTCACAATAATGTTTAAACTAGCAATATTTCTTGCATATAAAAAAATCATACAAATAATTGCTTTCAAAGCTGATAAAATTAATACTATTAAACATCAAATTCCATGCAAAAAAAATCTTAATGATCTTCCAACCTCTTTTATTGAGACAATAATGACTATGTAAAAATCTATTGACACATTAAATATAAATTTTACATCTTTTCTTATTGTTGGTATCTCTAATGATGTTGGCTCTAGTTGTGCTAAAAAAAATTCTACCAACCCTAAATTAAAAATCATGAACACTATGGGATACTTAGGTGGTGGACTTGATAAGTGTGTAAATGGTATAATCAAACCTATTTTATCTAAACATAATGCAAATTATAAAGGTCTCAATTTTAATGATTCACATGATTCTAATAAAAATTTAAAATATTGTTGTCCTCCTCATCTAAGGACTTATAATGAAACTTATTTTGATTAAACTAGTTTTAATTCTCATTCTTTCGTTAAAATTTATAAACCTTGTAGAAATTATGAAAAACATGGGTATCATATAACCAAATGTTGAAAATTGTATCCATGCAAATCTTATGGTAAATCTATGCACGACACTTTGCATTATTGGAAAATAACTAAATATCCTACCTCTAAGGTTAAAAATATTTGTATTATTAAAATTATAGATATTATATATATTTTGATGTCTTCTTGAAATCATTCATCTAATGCTTCACGTAGAATATCTTTTATAAGTGACACATCTTCTTGGTCTCCATTTTGATTATCTAATTCTTTTTTTAAATTCATTGCCTTTTATTTCATATTATATATGCTTTGATTATGATTAGTAACTTCTTTTCATGTAGGTTTTCACACTTTGTGATAGAAGTTATCTTTACTTAAATTTTCTTAGGCATACATCTATCTACTTTAAGTATGTTCTATATATCACTTGTATTTTTGGCATATTGGTTACTTTACTTAAAATAATGGTGTTAGATTACTTATTTTGTGGGTTTTTGGATCACTAATTATTTTTTTAAGGTCTTTATTATATTTTGGATCAACCACATTATTGAAAGAGGATTCTCAGTGATCACACATTCTTCCTTGTGACTTTTGGCAACACCTTCTCTTTTTTATTCTCTCAACTATTGTAATTCATCTTGAAGGATGTTTATATTAAATGGTAGATAAATGTGATTTAAATTTCTTCCTTTGTTTTTAAAAGGTTTTGTCCACTTTTGTAACCCTAAATTTAAGTTTAAGGGGGATTGTTGGTGAATTAAACTTAATTTGGGTCCTTCTTATAAGTTTTTATGTTTATCCTAAGTCTTAGTTTTATGTGTTTTTATTATATTTATAAATACAATTTATTATTAACTTTATGAGGTGTCACTCACCTATCTAATCTACTTATAATATTTAGAGTTACTAGCATGTAACTCTCCATTCCATACATGGCACACACTACCCTCCACTCTCTAAGGGAATAGGCAATATGTGGCACACATAAAATAGGTTTGTAAGGTAATCATGGGATTGCTTGTACCTCCAATTGTTTTTTTGTACTCAATATAATATCCTCTTCTCTTTTCTCATTAGAAATTTAAATCTCTCTCTCTCTCTCTCTCTCTCTCTCTCTCTCTCTCTTTTTCTCTTGTGTTCTTGATTCAATCTTGTACTTGTGATGATTTTTGTCGCAAGATTTCTAATAAGATCATGTGAGTTTTTCTTTGATATGTTTTGTTTCCCACTTTAAAATCTTATTTAAAGTTTTGGTTTTCACCTTAAGAGGTATTATTGCTTTCTATTTTTCTTAATTTATACATTTTCAATATTATGGATAAACGTTCTTTGCATAAATCCTTTCAAAAATAAAGAAAATGATAAAAAGAGACATCAAATATGAAATGAAACCAACTCAAAATAAATATATGAATCATCAGGACTTAATTAAGAATAAAAATGTAACAAAAAATCAATAATCAATAAAATAATTCAAATACAAATGTAAATAATTCAAGCCCAAGTTAAGACCAGACTCAAAAGGTTTATCAAATGTATTAAAACATAATAGTTATAACAAAAAACTCAATAAATAAGACATATATAATAGTAATACAAATGCAATAAGAAAGTCACAATAAAACACCAATAAAAATAAAGATAGACCATAACACCAACAAACAAACATAGATAAATAGAGTGAACAAAAAATTAAAAAACAACCTAAATAATCTAAAGCAAAGAAAAGTGCATTAATCAAATTATTTTAAAGATATAAATGCATAAAAGAAAACAATTTTTAATCATAATTTTAGTTCAAATAGAAAATAAATTACTCATGTGTGTGAAATCAAGGAATTATGCTCATGATAGGGTAACCTTAAGCTAGGTAAGAATGGCATCAATATAAAAACACAAAAATAATGGGTACAAGGTTGAACCTATGCTATAGGGAAATAATGACTCAAATAAGATAATAAAAATTTCCCCTAGGCTATATCAAATAATGAAATAAACAAAGAATATGAGGGGAATAGAATAAAACAAAGGGATAGATGAGATGACTCCAAATGCACTAGATAAGTGGACACTGCCTATATAGTTTTAATAATGCAAGATCCCAAATGAAATTCAGGTGAAATGTAGTTATTCAAACATATGGGATAAGAAAATTTATGATAAATAAACATGATTTTGGTGGAAAATAAATATGGTAATGGTCTTAAAAATCGCAAGAGCATAAGAAAATCCAAGGGTGCAATAATGCATCTAATTCCAATGAACAATGCACATTATGGTGATTCATAAAATAGTGAGAGTGTTGGATTATGCTAATAAATATGAGGAAACTAAAGGAAAAGTGGTCACTTATGAAATAGTTTATGAGTCCTAGGATCCTTAAGGAAAAGAAGTGGTTGAAATAGAAGAGAAGGTGTGGCTGAGCTAACCCAAGATACCCCATGTATCCAAGTGCTGCCTACATAATATGTTGATGAAGTTATCCAAAAACTGAGAGGGAGAAGACCTAGGTAGTTTAGAAATAAATTCAACAAATAAAATGACCCATCACAAAAAATTCATATCTTTATATCTCGCATATAAATTCTAAGGCAATTTTCATGATTTTTTTTTATTTTTAGGGTTTTCTAGATCTTTTACCAATGCTTTTAGAAAATTTTAAGGACCTCAAATCAATAAATAATTATGAGATACCAAATATTAAAAATCATAAAAATGGAAAGATCATAACTTAAACCAATGGTGTAATAATGCATTTATTTAAAATGAATAATGCACACAATGATGACTTGTAAAATGGTGATAATGCTGGCTTAGGTTGCTCAAAAAATGGTGAGTGCATAGATTAAGTTACATGTAAAATATCAAGATCATGGGTTAGGCTTATCATAAAATGGATAAGGAGTGGCTTAGGGGTGACCGATTTGACATCAATATAACCTAAGTTCTACATACATAGTCCTGAAGGACCTCAAGTCAATGTAGTTAAAAAGTGTGGAAAGGTACAAAAGGATGGTAAAATGAGGCAAAAGGAAATGCAAATGGTAAGGAAAAAGGAAAATCTAAAAGGTGAGGTAAGAGGTTCTTTTTTTCTTGTTTATGTGGATATGCACATCCTAATCAACATATGATATAACTAGAAGAGTCAATCATTGAAGTTGTTTTCCCACACCCTTTTTGAATAACTTCTCTCTCAAGAACCAATTGCTGATTTTTATTCCAATGATTCTATTATGATCTTCATTGATCATTTATTTTGTTTCCTCTGACATTACATATAATATGCCTTCATAGCCTCTATAAAAGCAAGTGCATCCAATAGGGGTAAATAATGATATGTATATGATGAATGGTCAAAGTTGGTAATGGAATAATGGTTCATATTGGAATGCATAATGATTGGGTAAAAAATAAATATCATGACATTCAGTCACACATAATATTATTGATTTCAAATGTGACTCAAATAAGATAATAAAAGATGGATCTTGGAGAGGTAATGAATGGCTTTGTTGTGGATTTAATATTAAATTTGATTTTATAAAGTGGGTGATAGTATTTAATGGATGGTTAAAGGCTTATGGTTCAATACTAGGCTTATTAAAAATTATATTATTGAAGAAGGCATAAACAAAGAGTAGCTCATCAAATTGAAGTTCCCTCGAAATAGGTTTAACAAATACTTGTGATGAGCACAAGATAGTAACTTTAACATGCCTAGATGCAATTGTGAAACCTTGTTGGGATAATGATCTATCATATTTGGAAGGACTTGGAATGGTAATCATTGGTAATAACGAAGTTTGGTTAGTAATACAAGCCAAAGGAGGAGGGCCTTAAACAGTGACCTTTAGATGTTGTGGATCTTGATTACTCACATAGGCCAAAAGAGG
>JARHVA010001205.1:3097500-3125000 GCA_037957365.1 Torreya grandis
TAGCATAATAAGACCTACATCTCTCTATAATCTATCAATCTATCAATTTGACTCGTTATCGAGTTAGGTTTGGAATAGTAATTTCAATGTGTTTTTGAAATAAGTATGGTGGGTGTTAGTCAAACGGGGGTCCCTCGTTGTCTTAATTATCTCTTCAATCTATTTTATTTTTTACTATATATGTCGCCAAATACTTTTGATTACCTGGAAGGTCTTGTGTAATTGAGGGAGGATTACATGGAGCTTTTGTGATTTTTTTCATTATCTTTAGTTCCCACACATTATTTTGCACTTGAATAGATTTGATAAGTTGTAAAAACTAAAAAATAAGTAGTTTTAACAAAAAATAATGTGAATCCAAAAAGAATACTAAATTTGGTGTTAATTGGTTGGAAATCAATTTATTTACCTCTCCTCTTTCACGACATTATCGATTGTTTACTTGCTTATCCTCTTGCATGTTTGTGTGCAATGAAAACTTTGAGCAATCTTATCCTTGATATTTGAACAGAGATTGTCAAAGACACGAACATGGGTTTGTATTCAATTAAAACATTTAACGATGAAATAATATGCTTTAAATTTTTAAATATGTAAATAAAAATGTATACATGTTATAATGTGTACATGTTTAATTATGAATCATAGTTTAAATAATGTACATGCATTATTTTAATATTATTTACGTTTTTACGCCTTGTTTTCATTTTAGACCCCAAAATTCCACTTTTTGGGCCCCAATTCCCTACACTTATCCACATCTACCCATAAAGCATTAAAATAAGCCTAGTCAGATCTAAAACAATAACATCAAACTTAATTACAATAAAAAAATGTTAGAATGTATAAACAATTGACAAAGAGGGTTTAGAAAAGAACATTTTATTTATTGTAAGTTTCGAGACAATTTTAAGAAGCAAACATCCCCTAATTTTTTTGATAACGAACAAAACAAAAAAAATTATAATTATAATTATGTCTTTATAAACCTTTCAAATTTTAATTAAGATCTGATTTACATAGAAACCAATACACAATTAATAGGAAAAAGTAATATAAAATAATCAAAAAGTAAAAAAAATTCAAAATAATAATTTTAAAAAACCTACCTTAAAATTGTATAATTCTAAATAAAAACTAAAAACCTAAAATAAATTAAAAAAAAAAAACAAAAACAAATAAATAAATTTAAAAACATAATAATCTATAAACATACAAATACTTTAAAATAATATAATTTTAAAACTAGCAACTACCATATTTAGAAATTTAAGTTTATAGTCATGAACCAAACCATATAATATAAGTTTCTTTTTACGGCCACCAATTTTTTTTTTGAAACTAAACTTTTTAGGAGGCGAAATCTCCCACAATATTCGGTGGAATTCAATTCGTACAAGAGATCTCAAAGCAAGCTCGTTGGACACGCAAAAGACTGACCTCAATGTTCAATGTTACATTGGATATTTCCAACATTTCGTTTCCACACCAACCATTTAAGATGCCGCGGGAACACGGTTCGGCGCATAAAAGTATTCCCTTTTTCCTTCTTGGTTGATATATCTCCCTCGCGAAATACTTGCACATGGTTTAATGATTATCACAGCGTAACATTCCAGGTTTCGAATCAATTTATAATCTGCAGTGGGAATTTCGGATGCAATATTTACGAAAAGTGTTGGATTGAAGAAGGATTTATTCTTACTTCGATTTTCAGCGTCCGTGCGCCGGAACGATCATTAAATACAAGTTTTCTGAGCATAACAATGAACGGTCCATACAATGTTTCATCCGCGGTGTACAATGTATACAGAAGAAGGGAAGTAAGGTGAAATAAGCATTCATTTAGCGTTAACTGCTTCAGTAATGAATCCATTTTGGCACTCTTATGCCTGGCTGCCACATTATTAATTCTTCCTTTAATACTGCCGCCTCTGCCTCCTCCTCCTCTTATATTATCGCTGGTTCCAATTTGCATAATGGCTGTGCTGGTGATACTCGCTTTGATGTCACCAATGCGGCAGTCTCTTTGGTCTGCGAAGGGTTTTTTATTTAAAGAAACTGTTATATATCACTGGGATGGATTGCCGAATTATTGAATTTCTTCTTACCTCACGAAATGCTTCATTAAATATGTTATATATGTCCACGTTTTTAAGAATTTGCATGCAATAAGGATTCCTAAACACTTTTTTTTTTAAAAATTGCATTTATGCCAGTGGGTATGAAACCAAAATTTCCATTTTGAGTTCGAGTTGGTGGATTTTTTAATTTTGGATTTAGATGATTTGCATTGGACTGTGATTTGAATCTTTAATTTAGTTCGACGTATGTGATAATATTAATGTGAATATATAGGGCTGGTTATATGAATTCGAATCGAGATCACGAGAAGACATGTCATTTAGCTGGTTACAAATTATGACACACGGTGTTTGGTCTACAATTGTCTCCACACTGATCAATTGATCTTTGTAAATGGTCAAGTCCACGCCTTAAGCTTTATGCTTGAGTAACGAATGGAAAATGTAATTCCAAGTCACCAACTTTTTTGACGGAGGATACGCAGCATCCCTAATTGAGTCATGGACTTTATACAGTTGCGTTTAAAGGGTGGTAACTGTCAAGTTATATATTAATATAAAATATGAATTTAGGATTTAAATTTATATGATAGGAGACATTAAAGTATTTAATATATTTTTTAAATTAATATAATGATGATTTTATTTTATTTTTTCAATTTAATTATAGTTTATGGAATATGATTTAAAATATTAATTGAATAAACGGTTTTTGGTTTAATTAGTGTTGTTTGGTTTACAAAGAGCTTATCAAGGATAGTTCTTATTGTTAATAAAACTTGACACAAAAAAGAATTAGACTAAAATCATACCTCAGACGATTTTGACATAATAGATATCCATTAAACTTTAACTCTTAACTAAAAATCACCATATAAAATAATGATTCATCACAATATATATATTTATAAAAATATAAATAAATTAGAAAAAATCACATAATTTTAACTTAAAAATATTTAACAATTTATTGTAAACTACTATCTAGAAATCCCTGAGAGTTCTCATTTAAAAATCAAATATGGATTTACTTTCCTTGTCCAAAACTCTCAACTCTTACCACAACTAGTTTCGCATCCCTTAATGACCAAAAATCCGAATAAGTTTTTATGGACGCACTATGTGCATGTTACGTTATGTACCCTAAGAAGAACGCCATTCATTTAATAATAATAATAATAATAATAATAATAATAATAATAATAATAATAATAATAATAATAGCAATAGCAGCAGCAGCAGCATGATGTGGGCGTCTGCGAAAATGGGTAAAGGTTTTAAAGGTAGTCGTTTTCTTCAAACCTGCAACGAAAAGGAACGTGGTCCCACTCGAAATTCGATGAAAGGAATTGTAGTGGTCGGAAATGGGCGTGTCTAAGCAGTTTTTAAGATGGCCGTCAACTATTGCTTTTGAAGCAAGAAAAGAAATACGTACATGTGGAAGGACTGAACGATGGTCTTCAATTTAATTTTAAAAACGAAACCATGTTGTTTTCTTTGTATGCAAAAATATATGCCAACATTGAATTTGGGTATATATATGTGTCAGGTCACACTTTTTGATGGAAGCATATTAGTCATTATTAATAATGATTATTGTTAATTCGAAAGTATTTAATTGTTTAAGAATATAATTAATAGTCACATCAAAATTTATATATTATAGTTTTTTATTTTTTTTTCAAATTTAAATTGGATAAAACTTGAAATAATTAATTTAATTAATTTATTCATATTTTATTAATAAATATTTTAAATAATATTTAATAATCTATTTAATAAAAAATATATAAAAGTTAAAATTTTATAATTTTATAAAAATTTATTATTTAAATATAAAAATAAAAAATAAAATATTTTTACTATAATTCAAATTTGTTCGTGTTGATTTAAAATTCTTTCACCTATCATCAACTAAATCTATATCTTTATATGTGAAAATGTCAGAGCATGTAAAGAGTTTTTGGGTGAAATATGTTTATAGATTACATATTGTACTAAAATTTGTAAAATTTGGGAATTGCAAAGAAAAATGACATTCCATTAAATATGAAGTTATTGTGGAGGCTAGTAATAGTGTACATGTAATATGACAATTAATAATATTTCTTAAATATTTATGTTTCATTCTTACATGAGTTTATAAGGTTATTTATTATTTTTATTAAAAATCTATAAATAAAGTTAAATTTACATACTATTTAAATATATAAAAATATTAATATTTTATTAAACACCATTTAAATATACGAAAATATTAATATTTTATAATATAACTTTGTAAATGTGCTTTACATTAAAAAAATCTTTATTTGTTTTTTATATATAAAATAAATCATTTTTAATATAATGTATTTCAGTAATAAATATATTATGCATCTCTTAATGTGAACTTAAATATGTTAAAATCTAATTTTAGTTTTTTAGATGAACTTCTTTTTTCAATAATTCCTCTTATTTTTTAATAATTTATCATGATTTATTTAATATTTAATAAATATTATTTTATTTATAATTTTATAATTTATCTTGAATTATGATTTGTAAAAAATGTAATCTATTAACATGTTTTTACAAAGTAATATGAAGATTTTATAGATCGTCATATTCAAGACCTACAAATTGTGAATTTATACTTACATGTCAATTTATACATTAATTACACACACTTAAAATTATGATCTCTTTAAACGATTTAAACCTTCAAAATTAAAATGGATAAGGTTTTTGAGTTAGGGAACGTATAGATATGATTAATTTAACTCATTACTTTTCAAACCCACAAAAAATATAAACTAATAAAAATAAATAATATAATAATTATAATGCTGTATAAATTATTTTATATTGGAGAAATTTTCATTTTGAAAGAACCAAAGGCTTGGATATTAAAAAAAACAAAATAAAGGTTAATTAATTGCAAGTCATTTATCATGATTATTACTCACGGTAATAATCATTTACATTATTTTCTCTACTTATTATTTTTTATTTCCACTAATCATAATATGAAGCATCTAAGTTCTATACATTCATGCAAGGACTAATATTAACATTCTCCTCTTATTAAAAATATGGGGAGAGGAACTACATAGATTAAACATCTCTTTGTTTCTCTCTTACAATTTTAACTTTGGAGATGTTCTATTCAACCTGAAATGTTTCCTGTTATAAAAATATTTTGTTACATTCAAGATCTTATTTTATATGAAAAATTATTTGCCTATCAACATAATTTCTATTTAAAACTTATGAAAATGAAAAAAATAATATAAACTTAATCAAACAAATTCAAAAAAATATAATTAAATAAAATATTTAAAACATAAACTAAATTAATACTTAAAACAAACTCAAAACCTATTGAAATAAATAAAAATAAAAAGTAAGCTTAAAATAATATTTATGACAAAATAGAATTTGAAAAATAAAACAAAAGCAAAAACATAAATCATAAATCGAAATTTAAAAAAAATAAAATAAAAAAATCCTCGTGACAAATATAAACCTCGAAACATATAATAAAACCAGGACTATGAAATAGTTATAGTACTTAGCTTTAGATGACAAGTCTTATTTGCATATATTACAACTCATTTGATATATGCCATCAGTTGCAAACAATGAACATATAACAACCTCTATACGGTTCTGAACAGTGGCCAGTTTTCTGGCTTCCTCTTCATTGGAGTTGTAAACAAAACATATTCAAATTCCTACTGGAAGGTACTCTTCAATACGTATGAAAGTGTGTATGAAATACACAAGATCATTTGAAACAATGTATTGAATTTAGTACACCCTCTAATTTCAAATATAAGATTTGGTGTGGAATAATTATACAATGTTTGTGTCACGATTTGATATTTTAAGTTGGACAAACCTGTTACTTTGCTTTTTGTTGATTAATTAACATTTTAAACAGCCCTATTCTTGTAACTGATATATAATTGTATTAAATATTATATAGTTTTTTTGAATCTTGAAATGGAAAGTTAACTCCAGCCATATGGCCAAAAAAAAAAAAAAAAACAATTTAACTTCTAAATACCAAACACGAATTACTGTTGAGAGTGGAGAGAAGGTAAAAAGTATCCATGTTAGACAGCTCTAATCCACATTATTCACTTTAAATGAACCCTTTTTTCGAGTGTAGATTGTTACATAGGTGCATGCCTCATGTGTGCTAATTAATCATTTGAAAAATAACACTGCTATAAGCCACTCTGTAGACGTCAATCCTTAGAAGACGGCTGATAGAAATTAATATTCAGGTTGAGATACGTAGAGGCAGAAAATGAAATGAAAAGGAAGGTGTATGGCATAACTATATATAGATAGATGATGGCAATAATCAATCACCGTTCTCGGAGGTCATCCAATTTTCCTCCTCTCCAGTCCATAATTCCTCGTCCTCTCATGCCAATTCTATTTGTTCAACAAGAATCATTGGGATATAAGAATTCAAAGGAAAATGATGGCCTTCGAGATAATCCACTCCGTAGTTAAAAATGACTGATGCTTCAAAGTAAATATGGAAGTAACCGTGTGGCTACAACAAAGGAAGCTGAATGATTGTGCTTATGCTTCAAAACAGATACAGATCCCTAACATCAATCTATTCTTCAACTTGAATGGATAGACTTTGGTGTTCCTATATATATTCGCCATCTGTTCGCCAAGAATGGTGTTGTAATTTACCACAAGGTTTACAGAAGCAGGGGTGAGTTGCCTTATCAAATCCAGCATCAGCACGCATAGGAACATTGCTAAATATTTACTATATGTTTTAGGGCATCGGATGAAAAATAGAATCAAATAAATTTGCGTAATAGGAGATTCTAAGTATTTATGCGACATGCTAAGCTACAATCAAATTTATAAAATATTTGTTCATGAAATGTGTTATTTAAATCATTTCCTCTTCCATTTCCACATATTTGCACCTATATGACATAATTAAATTATTCGTTCTCATTTTTTGATGTTGTAAAAGCGTGCGTGACATATTTTGTCACCTGTTTAGTAGGAAAACTTAGAAGGCTAGGTAAAATTTTCAGATCTTCTTAAATGCAATCCCAACACAAGTTCGAAATAAAAATTTAATAATTCATCTAAATACAAACAAAAAATGGGTATTAATGGGAAAATTAAACGCAATGTGATCACAGTTTTTACCCTTTTGACGAACAAGATGACAGAAATTTCATTGCCTTCCATCTGATGATTTTCTTCCTATTTTTGATTGTCATTAGACTGAAGGATTTTGTTGTTCTTGACACCAATCTTCACATCGTTTTCTGGGGAGAAATTTTTTGTAGAAGAGCACGATTTGAGCTTTTTGTAGATAGTTGACACACAGGAAACCACAACAATAACAGCTACTTTAAGGGAAGAGAAAAAGACAGCAACAACCTTGAAACCAGGAAACCCACAATTCTCACGCTTTCCTTCGTGTTACTAAACAAGCTCTCTTATATTATATGATAAATTAATTTATATGAATGCTTACGATTGTATTTATCCCATTCATTAAAGGACCTATAGGGAATTTAGTAACAACCACCGTTGTATTTTTTATTAATATCTTAATAAAAAACCATTTTTCAAAAAATAAATATCCTTTAATCATAAGCGTTGTAGAGGATGGAAAATTCTGGAGGACGCAGTGGCGAATGTTGTGCAGGAAATAGGAATTTCTATAATGTTTCTGAAGAGATCAGGCCGAGGAAAGTATGCATGTCGGTTTCTTGGCAGCAAGGTAGATGGTAATAGCATGTAGATATTTTTTGTTGTGCTACTGGGCACCATTATTTATAACTGAAGACATGCGGAGTGCTACCGTATACAGATAAAATGTGAATTTGTACAGACCAATTGTTTGCCATTGCATGAGTTCCCTATTTGTTTGTCATATCATAACAAAACAAAGCTATAGCCATATGCTGCCAAGAGTTCCTAACAAAATGTATGCGTAAGGACTTCAAATTCATAAGAAATGAAGAAGATTTTATTCGATAAACTTTGTGCAATCTATACAATAGATACTTGTAATTAGGAAAACAATAAAATATATTTCTACCTTCTATGAAGCATTAACAAATTGGTAATTTGAAATGTATAACCTATTTTAACTCGCTGGAAAGGGTGCATTGACAGAGTAAATGCTCACAACGAAAACAAAAGTGCCATCCAGGTACTAAAAAATTAAATAAAAATATAAAAATTCAAAATCTAAACCCAAAAGCATAACATATAATTTTAGAAAAATGAATGTTACTAACCACTTAAATAACACTAAATATAGATAAAACCACTAACAAAAAAAAAACCTAAAAACCAAAAGAAAAATAAATTAAAACAAAAAAAAATGAAATGCATAACTCACGGCATTTGAGAGCTTTGACGAAACCATTGATTTTGAAAGTAGAGCATGGAGCCATGAAAGACACTATTAATGGATGGATCCGCTGCGAGATAGATCCGCTGCGAGATAAATCAAGCTTGGAGGAAATGCCACTGCCGAGAATTCAAAGGTGGATGCCACTCACAAAGCAAATTCTGTGTGGAGGTTATGGATTTATGGATCCAAAGTTGAGAAGGAAAGGAACAAGCTCTCCATTCAAAGTGCAATTTGCTGTTGACAGAAGTTGCAGCCAAATCGAGGGACCTGACTATCAATAATTGTAGGTTTGTTTGAAGGTCCTTTGTTAATATTTTTCTTCTTGAAAACCATCACGCCTTTCATTTTCTATGATGAACCACACTCTGCATTTTCATAATTTATTCAAATGGATTATGTATTTTTTTTCCTTCTTTCTTAGCTTTCCAAAAATACATTGAAATTTCTATTTTTATTTAAAATTTTGAGTGAAAAATCCAATTTTACTAAACCTGCAAAATAAAAATAAATATTTCTCCTTTACAAAAATACAAAGAATACAAATAATGAATAAAATGAGTGTATAAACTATGGGCACTGTTAACAAAATGGAAGTTTGAGGAGAGAATACAAATGAATGGTGAATTACAACAATTTCCACATGGTCTTCAATAAAATTTATTGACAACATGTAGGTAAGAAGGATAGACAAAAATAACATTTGTACATGGACTGCACTACATAGCTAGTAAACTATTTTGATGCATAAACAAATGAATAAATTAAAAATAAAAAGGTTCGTAAGAAACTTGCTCTTATATCAGATGTAGAAATTACTCCATATTAGATAATTTTTTCATTATGAAAGAGGAAAATATTTGGATGTGCACATCACAAAATGGGGGTCAATGAAATTCAATTCATTTATTCATAAGAGAATGTACAATATAAAAAAGTGTTATCATAGATTTAGGGATCAAATCTCATCTTCTTATCTCTCATAAATTGTCATTCTATCACCTAAATCTCTTTCAAATCTATCCTCTACAATCTCTCGCATATTATCTCTCAATAATCCTAAAAACTCCTATATTAATGTCATTATTACTGACATAATAATAATTTATATTATTTTTTTTGTATATTATTTTTTACATACACACTAATTATAATGTAAATCACCTAAGGCATAATCATCCATGCGAGGAATAATCCTAATAAATGCAAGTGAAATACTATTAAGTGTATGCTAAATAATAATTGATAAATGGTCGGTGATCAAACAAACTCAATCCTATCTACAGATAAAAATTCTTAGTCTAGTGAATCCCATTTCTTAGAATTTTATTTCATCCCATTATTCTTACTACAATGAAGACCCTGACAGGAAGAATAAAAAAGGACACGAATAAGGACACCCAGACTTAGATAAACAGTTGACAATCCATTCGCTCTCAAAACTCTTAATTCTAGACACACCTCCAAAATTTTAGATACCAAAGATGCTAATGGTCACAATGGATCCCTTATAAGGGTTGTCGTAAGACATAAAGAAGAAAAAAGGCAAAAAGAGAAGGATTAAAATTATTGCAGGACATTCTCCCCACTAATTATGGCTCTTATTTAGAAGGGTTTCTCCCTCTATTAACCTAGATGATGAGTCTCTTTGAAGGTTTTTATTTGTACCAATCGCTGGTTGAGCTAGTTTTGCTTCCCATGTGATTTATATGTTTATGTTTCTTACATGCCTTTTTGGCATATTTCCAATCATTAAGTCCAATTTACTTTGTGGATTATAATGGTTGTATCCATTTACCAAATTGGGAATAATAAATATTGATATATATGTTCTTAAAATATATATGTGTGTGGGGGTGGGAGGGGCAAGAGCTGGGGTAAATTTAAACTCTATTAAAATTGGAATGCATGATCAAACTTCATTAAAAATAAAAGGTAATGGTAAAAAAAATCAACCATGAAATTTTAAAGATGAAATAAAAAATGTGCCTGGACTATACAAATAGTCATGACAAGTGTCAATAGACAAACATTTTTTAGAAGTATGATTTGATAATTATAAGGTCAGTATGAAGACTGTATGTGTATTCATAAAAGGGGTTTACATCTTCAAAACTCATGAAATAACAACTCAATAATAGAAAATTGGACCATTCATACATATGTAGATTAATGTGCGTAACATAGATAAAAATAATTTAAAATAAATTCAAAAGAGGAATTTTTGAGTATCTGTATTTTCTCTAACTTACGTGATTAACTAAAAGTAGGTGGTTCGCAAAAAGATGGAACTATGACACACTTTAAGATAATATAAATAAAATGGCATATAATATAAATATAAATGCTAAAATTTAAAATATATTAAAAAATATATGCATACTAAAATATGTTATTTTTTAACATAAAATATAATTAAAAGAATATTTATCTATTGTAAAATATGTGTTATGTAATTTTTTTATATCAACCCAAAACATAACATAATTTTATTTGGTTATATGAGCACACGCTACAAAATATAACATATAAACTTGATAGAATTAGTACTACAAATATTATTATGTAAATACTAATCCTAGAACCTAACAAAATACACTTCACATTTCCTACATTAACATGGGTTAGTATAATAGAATAATACTAATCATAAATTGTCACATGTACATTATCCTTAATAAGCATCATAAATCTGTGTTTTGATCATACTTTTGAAAGAGCCACAAATGGGAGTCGAGTTAAAATCTTATATTTTATTAGGTGATAAAAATTCACATCATAAAATAAATGAGAATGAGTCATTAAGTCATTGCACATTAAGGATTGATATTGGAATAAATATTATTATGAATAAACTTTATACATTAAAATTATTACAACGTAAATAATAAATGTATAATATAATTTATATTAATTTATTTATAAATAAAAAATTGAGATAAAAAATAACACTTAAATACAATTTTATAATGACATATAATGTTTGAAAGAGCAGTTAATTTTTAAAAAAAAAATAAGTTCTTTGAATCTTCTAAGTTTATAAGTGCATTAAAATAGTTTTACACAATATTGTAGTGACATATTATGTTTTAGAGAGCCGCTCACTTAAAAGTAAATAATAGGTTCATTGGAACACATAAACTTACAACTGCATCAAACTTGTTTGCTGAGAAAAGATTAAATCAACATAATATACATAATTAAAATTTACTTTACGAAAAAAAGACATCAATGGTAACAAAAAAAATTGTATAAAATTAGCATTACAACTTATCTTCGAAAGTGAGGAGCAAATGAAAAAATCCAGGAATGTTCTTTCTCTTATATATCCACTCCAATTACATTATATAGGTGTGATATTAGTATAATACGAGGAAACAAGAAAAATTACGTAATGTGTATACTAAGTCTCTATGAAACATGGACCATATGCCACACAATTCTAGGAACATAGACCATATTATGAAAAAAGAGTCTTAAACAATATTTACAATGTTACAACATACCAAAACCCGTCCATTACTACATTAAGTGAAATTTGCGTTTCCCTTTGACCAATTTTTTTGGGTGTGTTCTGAGTGTGAAAAAAAATTCTACTTTGGTACGTCGCGAATTTTCCATTAATTAAAAATGACTAAACTGTTTCAGTCCTATCAGCATTGCACTGAAAAATCCCTCATGTTTCAGCTTGATTTTAATTTTTGAATAATTTAGTGATGCAATTATATTATAAATAAACACTCTCCCTTTATATATACTAATAAACTTCCTATATATAATATATTTTTTGTTTATATATATAAAATTAATTTATTAGTATATATAAGTAGTTTAATTTAAATATAAATATTTACAAATAAAATATTACATGTATATATATAAAATGATATATAAATTAATATCCTAAATGATAAAATAGTGTTGTAAGTAATAAAGTAAGTAATTTCTCATATAAAATACAATAATATTGGATGGATAAAATTTCATGTATTAACTATTTTATAATACAAATTAAAAAACTACATGTATTAGCTAGACCCTAGCGCTTGTCACAATCATAATCTATCATGAGATCATCTCGATCATCATCTATTAACTATTTTTCTATAATTAATTCATGTAAGGACTTCACTCAGTAATCAAGATCATTCCTTTCATCCTTTTACAAATCATGACCATCAAAATTCATAAATGATTTATTGACCTAGAAAAAAATATAATTTAATTATAATTTATATACTTGTGTTATTTTTCATATAAATAAATACAATATAATAATTTAACATTTTGACACTATTTTTCTCAATTAAATAGTTATTAATATAACATACTAGAATAAATCTTCTAGAATGATCCCACTTATTAGTTTCAGAGTGTAGAACTATTGCTTTCATTTTATATTAACTTGTTATTAAACTTTAACCCATCAGTGAATCAAGTTACATTGGTCTCTATAACAAAATAATTTAAACATTTTCCCTAAGTCATTTGCAAAGTGTTTAATTCATGACATAACATAATATTATTTTATGTATCTTGATTCACTGAAAATATCGCATGTTATTTCCAGCTTCTAGCAGTTCGAGGTAGTGGCAGAATTTTATGCATGATTTTAGGTTTGTAGCCAACACCCACAGAGGCCATCCTTGTTTTCCAATCGTGACACATGATTTTATTCAAATTCAATGTTAAATTTGTTCAAAACATGGATTCATTTTAATAAATGCAATTTTCACAATGAATCTACCTTCTTTACTAGTGTATTGCACAATGAATCTACCATCTATATAGATGTGCATTGAAAATATTTAAAACTATCATGGAAGCATTATCATGACAGGGGAGAGAATAGTTGTCATCACTTGGATAATCTGTCTTCCTAAATTTATAATTTTCACTGGCAAAGAAGTCATATATATATCATAATAAATAGCTATCAAATTCATTGATAACATACAATGTCTAATTTTTTCCATAGTGCTTTGATAAATATAAGCAATATTGATATCATATTCTGCATAAAATCAATTGGTGCCAAGTATTATTTGAAGGGATTGGAGGCTAAGAAAGGATAAATATTGAACACAACTAGTTCAAAGGAAGGCATAGAGTTCAGATCAGTGAGAGATAGGATATGGTACAAAAGTCATACTACTAATGCTACAGTTGGAAGATATGTGAGTAATATGATCTATAATGGCTTAATAACTAGATGTGTGTTAGGTGGATCACATTAGGATAGAATTACAGTATAGAAAACATGATAGGAATTAGATTGTTATGATTTAGATGTTTTAACTACATTTAATGATGCAATCAAAGATGGAGTAGACATTTTATCTGTCATTATGTCTTGATGTTCTTGAAATGACTATTTGAGTGATGCGATTTTAGTGGGAACATTCCATGCATTATGATCCTTAGTTTATCACTTTGGTAGTTATCTCTATAGATAGGAGCTTCATTTATATAATCATATTGAGTTGCATAAATGTTATATATAATGTATGTATTTTTAATTTGATATGGTAAATGATTTTGAAGTTGGAGCTATGATCTAAACAAGTAAGGGTTTTCATAATTGGACCCACAACAAAATACAGGGTTTTGATAGATGGAACCACATCCAAGAGGGTTTGGAGTCTCCCCCAACCTTTACAAATTATGACAAGAGGGTTTTAAGGATCCCAAAACCATAAAAAGAATAGCAAGAGGGTCTGGGGGATCCCACAACCTTGAAAAAAAAATAAGAGTGTTTTAAGGATCCCAAAACCATAACATGTGTGTTTTAAGGTTCCCACAACCTTAGCACAAGTAAGGATGTTACAAATAAATGAAACTCAAAAAGCTAATGCCCTTTGATAGAAATTCCTTAAAACTTACACTCTTAAACAAGAGTCCACCCAGAGCATAAGGTTTTCTACCTGCTAGGACTTACACACAACCTCCACGTGACTGAGACACAATAAGTGAGATTTTCCTCCCACTGAACCCATTAACAGCTAAATCACAAGGACCTATCCAACTCATTCTCAACAATCTGGGCATAGATTGAAATGAAATAAGGTTTTCAGGCAAGCATGAATAAAATATGTAAATTCTAATTCAGACCCTAAAACCCAAAAAGGATGAGGGTGGAATCCTCTATCATCCACTTTGATAAGAATAGTTTTGGTTTGGTTTCTTCTTTCCAACATAATCAAAATTCACCAAGACTGAATACAATCCCCTATAAATTTAGGCTTCAGCAAATATATCACCCATACACTACATACCTAAAGTGAAATAAATGTACGTGTATAACCACTCAACAAAACCACAACCCACAAATAGGGGTTAATAATATTAGATCAAACTTTATAAAATCTTGTGAAGAATCATCTATCATTTCCATTAGCTTGGAATCCTAAATCTGGTCAAACAAGAGTTTCAAAAAAGTTTCTACAGGAACCCAAACCCAAAATCCACTCCAAAATAATGTATGAGCCAACACATAAAACTTAAATAGCTAGAAAACCTCTATTATCCTCACCTATTTAGATAACAACAATGTGGTTTCCTCTGATGTCAAAGGGCTCCATTCCTTCTAGATATACTATAGCATGGACCTCTGAAACCTTCAATTCATTATAACCCCAACTGGGGGAAGGCTCTGTCCACCACCTAGGAGCATCGATCCAAATCCAATATCCATCTGTAAAGGATTCAACCACAAGTTGGGAAGCCATATCCTTCAACTAGTTAGAAAGGTTTCAAGTCCAAATAGAAAAATAATCCACCTTATCTTGGATAGGGTCTTCTGGGGGAGAGAGTTTACTGCTTGAGAATAGAATAAAACACATTAAGGGTCTGTTGAAGAAAATAATCTTGCGATGAACTATTATATTCCTTTTAATATATTTGACGTTCAATTTTGTAGTTGAATCAAGGCCTTTAGAATGCCCATGAAAAACTAAGAGGGACCAGTCTGTGAAAATAAGGTCTGTTCTAGGTGTCTGAATGGGAGACACCTATTTTATGAAACCACATTGATACCAAATTTGCTAACGGGTAGTGTGGTTAATCCAAACCCTAACAACATAAAACTACCCTACATCCTTCTCAATGTCTTCACCATCATCCTTGCTATCTTCTTCCTCCACCTCTTCACCATCATCCTTGTTGTATTCTTCATGTGCCACTGCACTAATGTTCAAACCTCCCACCCATGGCATGATGATTCTTATACAATGTATATATTTATTCCTCTTTTTGTGACCAAATTTTCTTAAATAATGATAATTTCACCACTCTAAAAATCATCAAAATAATTTAATTGCATGTTAAAAATCATAACTTTAATATATTTTACCTCGATGGTTTGATTTTTTATATTTTATTTTCAAATATCATTTCACTCAATCTTACACAAGAAAAATTACATGTAAATTTGTTTTATCCATGCTTTATTATTGTCTTCTTCAATTGCATTTCTTATGGAATTCTATTTCCTGTAGTTTTTCCTTCTTTCCCAACAGTTCAATTATAGATATTAAATAATTTTCGAAAAAAATTGATTTTATGATCCAAAATAGGCTTTGAATGAATGCTCTTATATTAAATTGGTTAGGTGTATGGCAATGCTAGACCTCCTACACTGACCCCTAAGAATAAACCTATTATCTTACAAATTTTATTCCTATCTAAGAAAGTCCTTTAAGATCAAGCATTTTCGCACATCTTTAATATTATTTGATTTTGTTTTAAATTTGTTTCAAACTTTTAGATATTGTTTCATTTTGGAAACACTATCTAGGGACACACTCTTCAAGAGAAATGTCTATAATCCTATCATGTCTCTAAAATATTAATATGTAGGGAAAAGATGGATATTAAGACAAACTTTAATATTTAATTACTTGGTAAAATATGGCCAAAGGGCCTAAAACTTTATTTAACAATTTCTGGATTAATTTCTTTTTTTGGTAGAATACTATTTCCTAGACTTCCCTAGTCTAGATGAGTAGAAATTTTGTATGGATGACCAGGTGTTGGTTTATATTCCTTGTGAATTTTATCTTATTGCATGTGTCTTATCCCCTTTTTAAGAATCGGTCTGCTTTGCAAGTAGTTGTGATTATAGTTGCCCGATGTGTGAGAAATGAGAAGGCATGGTTTGGAAAATCTATACGTAGTTAGTAACTCTTTTCAAAAATGATATGAATATTTTTTCATTGTAATAAGTATTTGTTCGGATTTATGCATTAAATATTGTTTTATCTCCGGCTCATGTTTTCTCAAACATTTTTTTTTGGCATTCAATGTATAGGTAGTCCTATGTTGCAATGTTGGATTCATTTATTTGAATTCCATCCCTAACGGATAATGCCAGGACTGGGACTTGTGCCCATGTATCAAAAGTTCTGACATGACATTGCCATTAAAATTGTAAAGAATTATGCAGGGAGTATCCTTATTTAATTTGAGCTTCCCAGGAAAATCATTAAATAGAGTTCGGTAACATCTGCACTTTAAGTGAGTAGAGAATTGAGTTATTAGCTTCCCAAGAACATTTTTTTCCTTATAAAGAATTTTTTATAATCATGGCAGTTATTTAGGCAGAGCTAACAAACAAATCTGATAATGCACTGATATATGAGTTATAAATTAATGTTTCAAATCGCGACAATATATTTGAATTGGACTTTGCAGACTCTGATAGAAAGCATGAAATGCACTTCAGGTACTTATCGTTTATTTATGAGATGCTATCCATGTCTAAACTATGAAATTTATTCTTTTAGTTTCTTGTCTAGGATGTGCTCTGTTTGGTAATTTATATCCTTTGTTTGGTTTTTTTTTTCAGGTCCAAGGAGCTAGCCACTGTATATCCATTCTAAAGATGTGCCAAAAAGTGCGATTTTAATGGGATTTGTTTATTTACTTTCTGCTGCTTACATTTTATAGGCAAGTCTATGTTATTTTACTTTTATTCATAACAGTTTTAGTTCTATTATTAACAACTAAACCCTGCAAGTATTTAGCGCATGGCGCTCTTGTTAAATACACCGATACAGATTTCAATTTCTTCTACAATTATATATTGACCACGAATCGTAGTGTTTCTTTGAAATAAAATTTAACGTTCATTTGAGGTGTCAATTAAAACTTAAAAACTCTCACATTTAAATAAACATCAAGTATACGTGCAAGTTATACTATATGTATTGAGCCCAAGCAACAAATAACCAACTTAACCCAGTTTAGTCTGTCTTTCTAGGCCTTATTTTCACTACTTTCAAACGCCACATAATATTTAAATTTTATAAAACCTTTAGTCAAACAATATAAAAATATAATATATTTTTACACGTTATGAGGTTTTATTTTTATACTTACCTACATCCCCATCTCTATTATTCTGGAACTAATCTTACACAATTTCCCTTAGTCGCTACGATTATGCCTAGAGGTCGAAGCCTTCTACATGATATAAGAAGTGAGGGAAAAAGTAGAGTATGCATGGATATGCAACGTGTAATTAAGGGAAGCATTGGTGGGCCTAATATGTAATATATAATCAACGGAGGAAAAAGATAGTATACATTAACAATTACATGGTAGATATTATGGAAACATAAGAAATAAGTATATAAGAAATTAAGATTTAGTGTTAATGTTATAGATTTGGTTATTTTTATAATTTAATATAAATTATATAGAAATAAATGTGGACAAACAAAGTATAAATAAATTATATCATATTTACAGTAAATAGAAAAAAAATTATTATATGTAGAATATACTAGTCAAGAAATATTACAAAATAAATAAATTAAAATATGTCATACAAAATAAATAAAATAAATAAAAACACATAGTAAAATCATGAGACAAGAAAACTCAGATATCTTAAAGTACATGGATTTTTTTAAATATTTTTTATTATATTAATTTAGTTTAAATTAAATTTATTTCATATAATTTTTTTTTTAAAAAAAAATTTAGACATTTTTAATGCAATAAAAAATCACTTTAATAATATTTTGAGTCTATGTCATATTAGAATTATATAAATATTCAATTTAACCTTATATACCATTGATTATAAATTTTCATTAAATAAAATATTCAAAAATATTATTTATGAAAAAATTCATGGCAACACAAATTTATAAAATAGTATAGTACTGGTCATAAAGACCCACAATATTTGCAGAGGTTTCAGTGGCATGTTTATTTTATATGATAAAAATGAAGATGAGAAAAGACATCTCCTTTTCTAAAAAGCGCTAAACATGTACGTTATAATATAACCGTCGATCGCTCAACATACCGCTAAGATAGTATATTTCTAATTAAAAAGATTCCAAATTTTTGAATCCTGTCCATACATTATTTTAAAGAAATTTATGTTATTATAAGAACATTTTTATATTCCAATATAGATTCATCCTAAAAGAGTGCAACCATTTAATAACTACACAATATAATTTATCGTTATAAATAGAGCCACAAATTATTAAGTGTCGTCCTACATATAACATTTAAAAAGATATTTAAGTGCAAAATAGACCATTTCTTCCCTTTCAATTATCAATAATTTTCTTATAAAGTGTAAAGTGAATTAATCTTCAATTAAAAACTATCATTTACCAGTCATTGGATTTCAGGAAGTTAAATTCAATGAGCTACACTGTATTTTTTATTTATTTATGGTTCTTTGTTGGTGTATTAAGTAGAGGTCGTCTCCTACTCGAGTTGGTTTTATGAATTCTCAACTTCATTTGAGTTAACCCACTTAAATTTGAAGGTAAAGAAAGCTGAACATATATGATGTAGTGATTATTTATAAAACTCCATTACATAATTAAGATAAACTTGAAGTATTTATAAGAAAATATTTATCATTGCTATGTTCATTTGATAATTAATTAAGAAGTAAATGTTAAGATATTGTATTAATGAAGAAAGTAATTTATCATTTTAAAGATCAATATATATATTTTTTCCAATCTCATAAAATGGTTATATGGATTTTATTTAATGTTGATTAGTGTTACCATTGAGTAAAATGACAGTATTTTCTTATTCAGTTATGAAGTTTGAATAATCTATTCTTTAAATAATTTCTATTTAACTTTTTTTATTTTTATTTTTTAATGTTAGGATTAAATTGAATAGTTTGACAAGAGTTGAGGCTGATTTGTATAGACTATAAGGCGTATTTTTTAATTGTTCCTTTGGATAGGTTCATCCACTCTTTTCAATCGTAATTATTGGAAGTCAACATACATCAATACTACTAAATATGAATTTAAAACAAATTATATTGTAATATACCAAGGAAGGGGTCAGATATTAGCTTAAATAATATATTAGTGAATAAAAGTTTAATACCACATGCATAAGACTGAGAAGTTGGGTATATTACAATAGTATAAATAGAGGGCCATAGGCTAATGTAATGCATCAAAGAAGAAGAATTTTAGTTGAACCTTACTCAAAGGAGGTAGCCCCCTCGAAGTGACCTGTGACAAAGATCACGAAAATGATCATGAAAAAAACTCTGATACAAGATGTTAAGAACTTAACTGACACAATAACTGAGTAACAACACTAAGTGATTATATGTTAGTTAAATCACACATTACACACACATAATTCCTTTTGAGGAAGGAATAACTCTGATCATAGGCCACTTTTATGGGGCTACCTCCTTTAAGCAAAACTCAATTACAATTCTTATTCTTAAATTCATTATAATATCCTATGCCTATGTATTTCGTCTATTATAAATACCCAGCTTCTCATTCTTATGCATATAGTAATAGACTACTATTCATTATTCTACTATTTATGCTACTATTATACCCCTCCCTAGGTTATATTTAATTTTTAACATATATAAATAGATATGTATTGTAGGCTATTTGGATACAAGCATTATCAATTTATATTTAGGTAACATTTTATTGTGAATCACTTTTGACACACAATCAAAAAATATTTTTTTTTTGTAATTTATTATTTTTATTTATCTTTAATTCGCACTTTAGGGCATGACAAACCAATAGGATCCCATTGAACATAGGTCCTAAATGTACCTCATTTTATTTTATAAAATGAAACAAAAATTTAAAGGTCACATGAGTCGTAATGTAAGATCTGAGGGAAGGAAACAAATTTTTTAATAAGGGGAACAAAATCTACAAGTAATATTTTAGTATCAAACACTTCATCTAAATTATAAATTTGGCCCAAACATCTTCTAAAAGAGTGTGCAGTTTAAAAAACTAGGGGAAATTGGCTAGTAATTAGGACCATTAACTTTGGGGTTTCACATCATTCATATTACGCCACCTCCTATTCTAAATTATTGGATTTATATAGTTCAACTATTTTAAATTTTTAATAGGTTGGCCGATAAGAAAAAATTATGTCCTTAGAAGTTATATGAGGATATCTTCATCCACATGTAAAATTTTAGTCTTTTTTTTGTGTGACCCATTGTTGGGACCAAAGGGACCAATTAATTTATATAAAATTACCAATCGTAATTTTTAAATGAACACATTATTTTATCATTGGCTTATTTTTGCTGATGTAAGACACATACCAAAATTAATATGGGTCATTAATATAAAATGAAGGTTCATGTTGAAAGATGCGTGACTTATTAATGTAAAATATGATTCCATTTTTCAAATGGTTTGGAGGTCTTTGCTCCATTATTATGGAGAGTTAATGCTGACATTTCTGTCACCAAGAAACATATATCCCTTCCTTTTTGCATACATATTCCCCCAAAGGGCCATGGAAACTACTCGAAAGTTTTCAACTATGCCATATGTGATAGAGGAATTTTCATTAGCTCAACGGAGGGATGAAATGACCTTCACATATGTCTTTCCATTAACTAGACCTATAGTTGTGTTATTTCATTTTTGCATGGTTTTTGTTGATATTTTTATTTAAATTTTCATGGTTTTATCTATGTGCCTTCACATCTACATAAACATTTAGTGGTATGTTAATGTAAGGATGAAATGTTATGCATAAGTGTGTTTTATGTAGTTAAACCCACAACCTTTTTGTTTATTTTTTGCATGGTTTTTATTATTATTGGGCCTTCTATGGTCATGGTTTTATTTCGATGTATTCAAATTTGAGTAAACATTTAGTGGTATGTTAATGGAGTGATGAAATGTTAAGTGCAAGTGTGTGCCCTTTAACATAACCCATAGCCTATTATTTTTATTTTCCCATGGTTGTTATTATTATTATTCCTTATATGTTCATGGTTTTTTTTGTATGTCTTCACATTTGAATAAATGTTTAGTGTATGCTAATGGAGTAAATGCATACTTGTATGGAAAGGGATTTAAATTTGGGATGGAAGACTTAATAGTTTCATGATCAAATAGATCTCCCTACATTTTCACATACCTCCTCACCCCAAATGGCCATGAATCCTACCCAAAAGTTTTCAAGCATGAAAAATTTATAGGATAATTTATGTCAATAGAATGGAGGGATAAAAATTTCCATTTTGTACCTTTTATGTTAATGGTTTTTATTTGTATCCCTTCTCATCTAACTAGACATTTAGTGGTATGTTAATGGAGTGATGAAACATTATACATAGATGAGTGGCACGTAATTAAACCTATGGTTGTATATATATTTTTATTTTCATGTGTTTTTTACCATTATTGTGGATTTTATACTCATGGTGGTTTTGCATGCCTTCACATTTTATTAGAAGTGCCATGTTGGAACACACATGGGTAATTATTATAAAATAAAATATCATTTTCAAAATGGACTGACAGGGTTTGCTCCATTAATGTGTGAAGTTTATGCCACCTTATATGCCACCAAAGAACATATATCATTTCTTTTAAGGTCATCAAATTATAGGGATTAAACATTTCATGTAGGTGTGTTACACACAATTTTATTTTAATGGAAGCCCTAGATGTTTTCATAATGCATGTGGTTGTGTGTTTTATATATATGTTTCATTTTTATTTCCATACACAAAATTGGTTGGAGGATATAAAATTTAATGTTATGTAGATATAAGTCTTGTAGGTTTTCATTCACATGCGAGTAGACATTGTTTTTTAATCAAAATTTATAATTTCATTCCCATTCCATTAAATTTTGACTCAGATGCTTCAAATCAAACCCTTTTATGAATTATTATTATTGCTATTTTATTTGTAGGTTACTATTAATTAATGTATTTGTGTTATTCATTTACATTTTAAAAATTTAAAATATTCTTTGCCATAGTTATTTTTGATAAATTATTAAACCTTTTTTTCTATGTCAAGGGAAACGAGGTTAAAATTTATTAATATGTTCATGTGAATTAATTTTGTTTCTTTATTCATTTACATTTAAAAAATTATAAATATTCTAACCATATATGTTACTGATATGTTTTCAATTTATGCTTTTGTGTTTTTTATATCTACGACACGTTTATATATCTTTTCTTCTAGCTTAATGTGGTTTATTCAAGCAACCAAAATGTGTTCCCATAGATTAAAAAAATAGTTTGGATGGAAATGGATTTCAATTTGTGATGGAGTACTTAACATTTACTACTAAAAACATAAATACATGTTTGGATGGTAAAATATTTAAATTTTGGGATGGAAGATTAAACATTTCCTAATATATGGATGGGCTAACTGAAGGTTTTCATTCACATATTAGTAAATATTATTGTCTTTGAACCAAAATTTTAATTTTATTATTTTTGTATATAATGTAGAATTAAAAATCACTGAGTTTAGAATTTTGACCAATAATAATTTTTAAATTGACACATTCTATTATTATTGACTTAATTTTTTTTTATTTGAGACATGACATCGATTTGATGTGGGTAATTAATATAAAATGAAGGTTCATGGTGAAAATGAGTATGTCCACAAGATTGAACATTTAATGGTATGTGGATGGAATCCATGAAGGTTTACATTCATATACCAATAAATGTTCATGTCTTTCTATCAAAATTAAGAATTTCATTAACATACCAATAAAATATTGAGTCAAATATATTAATCAAGTTCCTTTTTAAAAATTAATATATTTTGATTATAATATGTTAATGTGATTTCATGTTTTTGTGCTACTCATTCACATTTTCAACATTACAAACATTATTTATGATGGCTGTTGATGATATTTTTCCATTATATTGTGAATTAATTATATAATTTGTTGACTATTAATGATATGTTGTTTTGATATTCATTTACATTTTTCGTTAGTTTTTTGTTTTATTGATATGTTATTATGTTATTCATAAATTCTTGTGACATGTTTTTCATATCTTTTTCATTCTATTTTCAATGTTGTTGATTATTTTTTCATTCTATTCACAATTAATATATTCATGCATTCCTTTTTTTTTTTTTTTTAATGTAATTTGAATTGTAATAAAGTTTGAATGATTTTGGAATACTCAATTCATGATTTGTTTACAAACATTGTGTTTATTGATACTTGTTATGTTTACAAATATCTACTTTATTTCCACTACATTTTTAAAATAGTATATGTTTTCAAAGTTAGGAATGCTCATGCATTTTATAGAAATTTATTGAAGTATGTAATGTTAACCTCTTTATTGATTCTATTGATTATATGTGTTGTTGATGTTTATTATCTGTGGTTAATAGTGATATATTCCAATGTCAAGAGTGGAGAATAATAATGGGGTAGTCTCATTCTGGTGAAAGATTTTTCAGTTTAATTTAATTTATGAACCATTTGTAATATGAATGGTAGATAAGAAAACCCTATAATTACATTATATAATCAAATTGAACACTTTTAATTTCACCACATTTATTAAGACACTTAATTATATTAGATATAAAATTAAATACATTTCTCTACATTTGTTATTATGTAATGTTTGATAATAGAATGTACTAATTACATAATATACATTGAATATATAAATGCCTATAAAAAATAATGGATATATTTTAGTTAAAATAGAAATTACACCATACAATGTGGAAAGCTAGATATGTGCCCTTGATTCTCAGTAATTAGAGAAAGTGGATTCATTTTTGTTCCTTCATGATCCATTTAATTAGTGAGATTTTATACCATGTTAAAAAATGTATAAATGATACCACATAAACTAATTGGGGATGTAATGTTTATCATGCCATTTAGTATGTGATGATTTTTAGGAAGAGGGTTGAATTCAATGTATAAATGCCTTTGCCTCTCAAATTATTTTCAGGACTTCTTGATTTCTATTTCCCTTCTTTCACACTTTCTATTTATCTCTTTTAGTTACATTTTTTGTATCTTCTCCTATTATTTTTTCCTTTTGATTTTATCTCAATTTTTAGATGTTCCCTTCTTTCCCTCTGAACATAAGGGCTTTCATCTAATCATATTTTTGTTTCTTCCTTGCAATCATTTTTTCCATATCCTTCTTATAGGACTCTTAGTCTATAAATTTTTAATGATAGTCATATGATACATGAATTTGTGATTTTTGGTTCAGCTTTAGTGCATTTTATCCTAATTTTTTTTCAACCCTTTCCATTGGAAATTTCATAAGAATTTATATTGAACTATTTTGTTCATTATTTTTAATTTGGCTACAATATGGATTCTTGACTATATTTTTTACTATTTCCTCATTGGAATATAAATCAATGGTTTAATATTTTACACTCCATTATACACTTAATGCATAGTAATGAACTTGAAAGAAACTTCAACAAGATTATTCCAAGCTAAATTTTTGAAAGATTAACAATAAAATCATAACAAGAAGAGTTGTAAAAGCTGTAAAGATTATATATAAAGATAGATTAAATATCATATAATATCTAGAAACCAACTTTCTTATTAAAAATGAGAAGTCTTTACAAATACGAAAGGAAATACAAGAAGCAATATAAACTAGGAAAACCCCACAAAAGGAAAAACTAGGAAAAAGGCAAAAATTAGTCATAGAACCTATCAAACATGGTAACCTACTTTACCAACCCACTTCAAGTGAAGCTAAGGTTTAAAATAACTAAAAAACAAAGTGGCATATCCAAAGTATGAGCCCTAAAATTAATGCTTAATTAGGGGATCATGTATAATATATCAATGAAGTAGAGAAATGAATAAAACCCATAGGAACAAAACTCCCCCTGCACCCCTTCCCCTGCCTCTACAACCAAAAATAAGAGAAAAGAAGGAATAAAATAAGGAGGGAAGGAATGCATGTGGAATCCCCATAAAAACAACTTCCTTAAACCCACATTAAGATCAATATTAGATATCTTATATGGATGGAAAGGATGTAAGGAACCATGTACATAGGTGGTAAGATAGATAAAAATGTAAAATGTTCTTCCCATAGATCTACTTTCCTCCTGAGTGCTAAAAAAAAATGTCATGAAGACACATCACATTTAGAAATATTGATACCAATAAGAGAGACAATACCCTGTAAGAGTCTACCAAGACATCCACTAGTGTAGCCTATAGAATGAAGTATGTAATATCTAAATCCAAGAGTATGTTTTTAAAAGGAATCAAGCACATAAACAGATGGATCGAAAGTGGGACAAGAAACAAATACAAAAGTAAGAGCATCTTCCATATCATGAATTATGCCTCATTAAAAATAATAAGTTCCTCACTAACAAATGAATAAGGATTAATATTGAGAGGTATATGATGTAAGAATTCCTCATCTAGATTTCCATAAATATGTATGTCCTTATAAAATGAAGAGGATTACCCATACATATTATTAATAAAGAGTGAATCCTCACTATGAGGAAAAGGAAGTGATAATAGTGCCTCACCCATGTCACTTTCATTACCAAAACTTAAATCCTCACTAAAAGGAGGAAAAGGAAGGAGAATAAAAGGAGGTGAAGTAAAAGAGGGTTCAAAAGACCCATATTACTCAGTATACTTCTCAAATAGGTATACAATAACATCCCAAACTATCTTTAGTGATGTGGCACATATGACATAGAACTATAAACTATCTAAAACATGAAGGTTAATCAAACAAAGAACCTCATCTTACAGGGGTGAAATCTAGGAAAGATATTCCTCATTTGTAAAGTGATGATTGTCACCAAACACCATTATCCAAAAGGATTTATGTTAAAAGTGTATCCACATTTTGAGTTTCTAAATTTTATAGTTGGAGGTGTCAAGTTTATCCATTTTTTAAATACAAGAAATAAGTTGGATATAATAATTAATGATTCCTACCTAATAAAATAATTACTAATAATTCAAAGAATGATAAGGAACAAATAAAACCCAAAAATGTATAAGGACCCCCAATAATTAGGCACTTTATAATTTATTTAACTTTAAAATATAAATTATCCCAATGGATGAAGAACCAAAAAACATACACTTTTGTGAAAAATAGAACTGAATTTCATGTAATAGTTCAAAATTTATAGTCTTTACAAGTTGTCCATCATTAAATGGGTCAAATAAGTATACACTTCACAAAAATTAAATGTAATAAGTACCAAAAAATATTAAAAACTTCATAAATTTGGATAGAATATTGAAAATAAATATTTGCAGTAATTTCTTTGGAATAAATCAGGCACAAGTAATCAAAAATAGTTGAAATCTAGCTTTAACAAGATTCTTTATAAGATCCAAAAAAATTGGTTGAATGGACCCTGTTGTGACACCCCAAAATGCTATATGCCTTAATGAAAAATGGTAATACCTATTGTAATGTGAAAATTAAAATACTATCCTCTTCAAGAATTAGATCTCAATTTATAGATCGTACACCCTAAAACAACAAAAAATTTGTATAACTACCTAAATAATGAAGACAAATTTCTATAATAATTTTGAAGCTACCAAAAGAGATGTATGTTAGTCTGAAGTGGTTGCAACTTCTATAATATTCAATATGGGACTTTTAGCTAACCATACTAATTTTTTTATCTAAAAAATTAGATCTATACTGCCTATGGTTAGAAAAAATCATACAAGTG
>JARHVA010001205.1:3130000-3142500 GCA_037957365.1 Torreya grandis
ATGTATGTCTTTGTGTAATTTATATATGTGTTGAATTTATATTTCCCTACACAACATGGGTTGGAATATTTATTATTTGATGGTATGTGGATGGAAGTTTTGTATAATTTAATTCACATATGAGTAAACACTATTATTTTTTTAATCAAAATTTATACCTTCATTCCCATTTTAGTAAATGTTATCTCAGGTGTATCAAACCAATCCCTTTTATGAATTATTATTGTCATGTTATTGATATGTTCTTCCAAGTTAATGTTATAATGTTATTCATTCAAATTTTCAAAAGTAAAAATATTCTTTTATCAAATTTGTTGTTGATAAATTATTTAACATTTTTTTACTATGTTGATGGAAACCCTAAAAGTTATTAATATGTTCCTATGAATTAATATTATTATGTTATACATTCACATTTTAAAATTACAAATACTCTTTTCTATATGTGTTATTTATATGTTTTATATTCATGCTACTATGTTATTTGTATAAGTGACACATTTATATATCCATCTCTTTGAATTGCTATGGATTTTGCAAGCACCCCTAATGCATTCCCACACATAAATGGTTGTTTAAATTGAAATAGATTTGAACTTGGGATGGAAAATTAAATATTTATTACTTTACACATAAATGCATGTCTGGATTGAAAAATATTTCAAATTGGGATAGATGATTGAACATTTAGTAGGATGTGGACGGAAGCCCTGAAGGTAGTCATTTACATACCAATAAATGTTTTTGCCTATGTATCAAAATTTTATTTTCATTCAAATAATATTAAATTTTATTGCCTTTATATAAAATTTTTAATGTTATTATCTTTCTATAGAATGTAGACTTAAACCACATGGTTTAAGTTTTTTTACCAATAATAATTTTCAAACAAACACAATGTATTATCATTGCATTAAAATTTTGTGAAGTAAGGTATCCTGTAAAATTAATAGGTGTCATTAATGTAAAACTAAGATCCATGTTGAAAAATTGTTATGATATCAAGACTAAACATTTACTATTATGTGGATGGAAGTCATGTTTTTTTTCATTCACATATCAATAAATGCTAATATCTTTCTATCAAAATTAACAAATTTGTTAACACACTAGTAAATGTTGAGTTAGATGTATCAAACATAATTCTTATATAAAGCCATGCAGTTGTTATTTTAATATGTTAATGTGATTTCATGGTGTGTTATTCATTCAGATTTTAAACATTACAAATATTCTTTCTCATAGTTTTTGATGATATGTTTTCCATTCTATTGTCAATTAATTATATATTTTTTTTTACAATTAGTGATATGTTGATGTCATATCCATTCACACTTTACATTATGTTTTTTTATTATTGATATGCTATTATGTTATTTATATTTTTTTGTGACATGTTATTGATATGTTTTCCATTCGATTATCAATTACTATATTCATGTATTCTTATTTTTTACATAAATTGAATTGTAGTAAACAATGAATGTTTATTGGGTAGTTCAATTCAAAAAAGTTTTACAAACATTATGTTTCTTAAAACTTGTTATGTCTTAAAATATTTAATTTATTTCCATTATGTTTCTCAACACATTATATGTTTTTAAAGTTAGGAATGCTCATACTATTTTTATTTTAATATATATTGAAGTTTGAAACGATTAACTCTTTATTGCTTCTATTTTTCATCTATGTCTTTCATGTTTGTTATGATGACAAATCTTTAATTCAAGAGTGGATAAAAAAATTGGAGCATTCAATTTTAGGTGATTTTTTTTTAAAAATAATTAATCTTATGATCCATTTGTAGGTTGAATGGTAGATAGCAAAAAATTACATTACATAATCAAAATAATACTTGTACTTTCATTACATTTCTTAATATACTTTATTACATTAGAAATCAAACCAAATAAATTTCATTATAGTAGTTTCTATGTAATTTTCAATAATGGAGCATAATATTTACATAATATACTTCACTTGTATCAATACCCATATTTAAAAATGGATATCTTTAAGGTAAAAATATACCATTCAAGGTGGAAAACTACATATGTTCCCTTTATTTTTCATATTCAGAGAATGTGGATTTATTTTTGGTCCTTTAAATGATGTGTCCTTAGTGGTATTTGTTTCCATGTTAACAAAAATAGGAGGGATACCACATGAAACAATTGGGGATGAAATATTTATCAGGTCATTCAATATGTGATGTTGTTTAGGTAGAGGATTTAATTGGCAATTTAAACTCCTTCACCTCTCAAATTAATTTTTAGCCTTCTCAAATTCCCTATAAATTATATCATTCTTTTTATTTTTATACTTTTCATGTCTTTTTGTATCTTCTCTTACTCCTTTTACCTTTTGATTTCATTTGTAATAGTTAGATGTTCCCTTCTTTCCCTTTGAACCTACCTAACCATTTTCCTCTTATATTTTTGTTTTTTATTCCTTGTCTTAAGTTAACCACTCTCCTTATTTTGGGACCCCTCTTCTATAAACATTTGATTATAATCAATTAATTTTAGAATTTATTATTGCCAACTCAGCCTAAGAGTATTTATTCCTAATTTATTTGCAATCCTTTACACCAATTTTTTTGAAAATATTGATATCGATATTTTTATTTCATTAATATATTTGGGATAAATTATGGATATTTGAATACATTTTATGACATTTCCTTATCGACATATAAATCAATTTTTTCATATTCTAAGGTCCATTGTCCACCTAGTGCATAGTAATGCACTATTTATTATGATATAGAAGGTGGTAGTGATGGAATTAACATAGAGACATCTACTTTCATTAATTAAAAACTGAGTTCAAGATTTTTTACCCCCTCCATTAACCAATTTTATGGGATTTCTTATGTAGGTAGACTTAAAACATCTTTTTTGAAACTGGATGTTTCATTTTTAGCCCCTATACGACCTTTAACATTTGTTTCATTTTTATTTTCATTTGTTATTTTACCTAAGACACCTTTAAAATTTTTAATTTTAATGTCTCCACCTTCAAAACATTATATTTTTTATTTTTCCATCTTACACATAGTATGTTTAATGTCTTAATCATTTAGCCCTATCAACCTCATTATATTTTAGTATCACTGACACTATCCTCTTTCACATGGAATGATTCATTTAGAGTTATGCAATTATATATTTCATCAAGGTTTATCATTCATATACCTATCCTTAAAAATCCATGTGTTATATTCTTAGGTTTTCTGCCATCTTAAATGTTTTGCTACCCAATATGGCCATAAAAAGTTTATTCATCTATGCAATCCTCTCATTCCTAAAGTAGGATTTACATGGAATAAACACACTTACATATAATGTCTATAAATTTTGGTTTGTGCGTAAGAGTAATTTAAGTAGGTATATCCCAAAAGCTCTAACCTCTTCAATCATTTAAAGTGAAACATGGTTATCATGTCCATCAAAAATGAAAATATGTCTCTTAGCAGGTGAAACCCCTCCTAATCTTGAGAAATGATGTACCTAGTTCAAAAATAGTTATTTAATCATCCATGCATGGGCTGGTGTAGCCATACATGTAATTGGTTCATATCTTGAAATGAAAATTTTTTATTTCCTTTTTAATTCAAAGAGGTAGAACCCCGTGATACACAAGTTAGTTGCATTCACACATGATAAAATAGTCATCCATTATCTGCTCTTTAAAATTATTTATGACACACTTCTTGTCCCTTTTTTGGTGATTACTCACATGCCAAAATTATTTCCATATTTCACCCATGTGTCACCACAATTCAATATTTTTTGTGTTCCATAATTTTATTTAGCATTAAAATATCTTATGTTATCATAAAAATTATCACTATATATGAACTTAGCATTAAAACACTATCTCTATCTAGTCCTTTTGAAGTTCTCATAAATAAATTAGGGATCTTATTTTTAATATTTTTTGGCATTACTTGCCAAGGACCTCATCATCAAAAGGGTTGGTCTTATTTTAACATATGTGGGAAACATATGATTTCAAATGTGATATGTCTAACCCATGCTACGTGTCAGTTCATAATCAATTACTTGGACCATTTAACTATCTCAAATTTTGATGTAGTTGATAAAATTATGGGTGGCCTCCTTCTATTAGTAGTGGTAAATCCTTTCATCCAATTAGATAAAAAACTAGGTTTTAAACTCCATTTTACTAAAATGAGATTTGTGGATTAACCATTCTTATCCATTATAGACATTATTTATTGATTTTATAGCACGTCAATCTTGTACACTTGGGAAATACATATAATTGATGTAAATTCATCTTGTAGAACATTCATGCACTATTTCTCTATACCTAACTACCTCTCTTAGTATGAACTATGTTATTATGATGATGAAAGCCTTCTATCTCTTCTATAATTTTATAAAATTGATTTTATTCCATCTCTAAAAGTTATATTCCTTCATTTATTTTCTAAATGTTTAGACACTTCATTCTCAGTGAATTTTTTACATTGATGCAAGTTTCCTACCTTAATGCAAATTCCAATCCCCTAAAATCATCCAATTTTAAAATGAAACATATTTTTAAGGTCAAGCTATGTAATTTAATGTGAGATATATTCTAATGGGATTGATATAATTATAATATCAACCCTCATTAATTCCTCACCTACAAACATCTTACCTAATCACAAGGTAAGTTAACAAAAGCATTCTATCAAGTAATTAAGTAAAGGTTCCCTATTTTATTCTATTTCTATATTAGTCATAGGGATAACACATCTACAGGTCTGAAGTACTAAGGATGTAACCCAAGATCTATAGTTTTTGACTTAAAATCTAGGTCATTATTTTACTTGATTATCACACATTGCATGATGCATACACAAGTCAACACATGGGTTGTAACTAAATAATTCTAGATGCCTCTTCATATTATTAGTTATGTAGGTAGTGCTTATTGATATAGAGGTATTTAGGGTAACTTGATACTATGTGCTCACTAACCTAATTTCCCATAGCTACTATGAAGATGAAGAACTAGGGTTTTGTTTTTTGTCAAGGAGTGAGAATTTATACCTAGATATGAATGCACTAGAGTGAAATCAATAAAGAAACTATAATTATCTAGATGGTTGCATATATTTTTATTAGATAATTTTTACTAAACACCTACATCTAAGTCAGAAATTATCATCAATATACTTATAATAGGTCAACACAAGTGTTAGTGGTTATAGAGTTACATTTTATAAAATTAGTTGGTTGTTATATAATTTAGATGAAGCCCACTTTCTACTTGTTCAAGATTTAGATCTGTATTAGCATTAAAAACCAACTACGTACCTCTTTTTCATTTTTATTATAATATATAACATAGTTGCTATTTCTATCTTTAGCATATCATCATAATATATTCAATATACGTCTTATCTACTATTTACAAATAATTACACTACTTTAGAGATAGTCTACCACCCTTGTGTCCTAGCCTATCCATACCACTTTTAACCTTTGATCCCCCTTGATTTAGATTTTAGGGTTAAACATTTTAATGAAATCATTATTTAAACAACATTTTTGCCTAAGCATACCTTGTGGTACATTTATTACCTATATTTTCTTAATCTTTGTATTATTTTTCTCTCTTATCATGGATATTATTAGTTTCTTTAATGACTATGATTATGAAACTCTTCAAATTTATATCAAATAATGGGCAAAAATTGATCATTCTTGTATCCTTCTATATGTTAAAACATATAATCTCAAATATTTGAATGGTGAGAGATTGTATCCCTCTAATCAAGTCCATGCTCACACCATTTCAAGACATGAGTTGATCTATCTTAAGGAAGATATAGAGCCTTTAATTTTACTTTCAAAACCACCATGACATGATTTTTGGCCTTATGTATCTACTAAAATACGATTAAAAAGAATAAATGTTGGGCAAAAATGAGTAAGGTATAACCCATCCTATATCTCTAAAATATAATACATATCAATAAGTCTTAGGATTTATAAAAAAAATCCATGAGACACTAATAAGGAAAGTCATCTATTCATACCGTTCGTACATATTATTTGTATAAAAATGGATACATATGATGAGTACACTCCTTCATATGATAATTAAAAGTTTGAAAAATATATAAGAAAATTATGACTAGTCTATATATTACTTATAAGGGGGATATTCCTTCAATGGAATTAATTCAAACCCATATAATTTCAACAATTACAAATAATGTCCCCCATATCAAGGGTGATGATTCTCTTTTCACTTCATTTGACATTGTAAAATTTTCAAAATATTAACCAAGATATAATGGAATCTTTACCATGTAGCTTTAAGGCACTATGAAGAGGGAAACATTTCAAACATAAAGTGAAAAAGGATCCTTAAGTTCCAAATCTTACAATTGAGGTCCTTAAACCAGTGGATGTTTATCTCCCAAAATTTTTATTCTTACAAAAGGTTTATACCATACTAAAAGAGGTACATTTACAAAATATTCCGCCAATAGCGATTAATATATCTATAGAAAAAGTGAATGAGACAAGATATTGAAATGACATACCAAGGGTACCACCATTTAGAGATCTAATACCATTATCAGAGTATCTTAAATTCAATGATTCAGAACCTACACTCTTTATCCATGAGGATGATGATACTTATATGCCTATATTCAAGATAGGTGGTAGATTAGAATCAATGATAACACCTATGAAAAGTAACACCATTTCCATGAAGTATATTATTTCTATGATGACCATTATTAAGGATATTAAAAATTAGGTTTACATACTTTAAATGCAAATATAATTCCATAATACTAATGTAAATGCTACCTCATTTAGCAATCAACCTATTGCATAATTATAGTTGAACATCTTTATCCAAAAGATTTTGAGCTACTAGATTTACCTATCTTTTTTAGTCATATGTACCCATTCGATCACATGATCAAATATGTATATTATTTTGGTCAATTGCAAAATATGACAAATTTTTAATTAAACTATTCTATATGAGCATTTATGATGAGGCTTATAACTAGTTCTATATCCTACCAAAAGGTTTGTTAACCAATATTTCATAGTTAAAAAATGTATTCTTCATGAATTTCAATGTCCATAAGGTGCTAAATCTTATATTAAAACATATGTAGAATTTAAAACAACATGATGATGAATCCATTCAAGATTATACTATTAGATTCAAAAGTGCATCATATGAGCTAGCATTTAAACCTTCATATATAGAATTACAAATAATTTTAAGTAGAGGTATTCTTTATCCATTTAAATTAATGGCATTGCATAAACAATATGACTAAATTACACATTTATATGTAGATGTGCATAGATATGTTTCATCCATCCTTAATCATCCAAATGACCTTAACATATCCTTTTATAAGTACCATTTTATTCCTCACACATAGAAGGGAGATGAATTACCAAATGAACACTCTAAATAAAAATGTGTAATTTATAATCTTTATATGATAGTTATATAAGTTTTAATCAATATGGGACCAATATAAGATCCACATCCTATGAAAAACCCCTAAGGTGAACAATACAAAAAAAATCCATGCCAAAAATATATAATAATAATGTTAGTCTTGGGTGGAGCTTATTTTTGACATAACTACATTTATCCTACATATAAAATTTAAAAAATAAAAAAAAGAAACTACTAACAATGTAAGGTGATTACAACCGATTGGATTTGATATTAAAAATTTCTTAAAAAAATGAGGTTGGAAAGAGTCCTTGGGAAATATAACACTAATGATTACTTGTGGTCCTAAATGAATTCAAATAATGTCTTGAATTATGCCTAACACATCTCCATATGCATTTATATTGGGCACTCTTTGGTCATACCAAATAGAAGCACATATTGACCACTATCAGTAAGGTGTTTCCTTTTCTCATTAAGGAAAATTGATCCATATTATAAATAATAGAATTAGTTCTTCTACTACACATGTAAAATTTGAGGAGGAACATGCCATGTACAATTTCCACTTTATCCATCCATGATCCAAATAATGTAAATGATCCAAACTGATTTTGTATGGTCTAATAATTTCAAAAAATATCAAAAACAAAAGATAAAAAATTCAAAAATATATTAATTATTTACATATATTATTAGCTCCTTGAAATATATTTTTTCAATTCTATGTTGGTAGATGGCATGTCAAAATTTATTATATATAGGTGCTTCACACATATTTTAAGTGTGATTCAGGCATACACATATACATGATCTATGAAATTTAATATCTTTGGCCTTCCCTTAATAATGTCATTTGGATATTTTGGGCATCCATCTCTACAATCATGATACATATAGGTTACAACAGTTTATGATCAATTTAAATTGTCATGTTTGAGCTCATATATGTAATTACATGTGCCTTTACCCATGCTTATATATTTTTTAGTGTAATTGATATAATATTTACCTAAAATTTATTTCTAACACATATATTTATGTACTATTATGATATTTTTATGTTGGTTGCTTATGTTTCCATTTATGCACTTCCTTGAGTGTTTTTCCATGCTATTATCTTGTTTGTTTGAGAATTTTAATATGCTCCATTAGTTTTGGCCCACATGAATTTTTTACCTCTTTGAAATTTTAATATGTCATAATTTATTTCATTTTGACAATTGAATATGTCATTTCTTCATTGTGGAGAATTAACCATGTCATGTCCCTTAGATCGTGCAACATTTGAACGTGTTTGTTGTTTGAGGTCTCCTTGGAGCAATATATTTTAATTTAATTTTGAGTGATATTGTGTGTGTTTTATATTTTTAATCAATATTTTATCTTTACTATATATATGTTTCCATTATATATGTCATACATCTTACATCTTGGTGTGTTCACATCCTTCATTCTTCAATGATTTTTTGACCTGGGCATGTTCCCTCTATATGATACATAGTAATTTCATAGTTTACATGGTTATATTATAATTTTGAGGTAAGGAAACTATAATTTTATACTTCCCCACACCTCAAAATGGGGCATATCAGTGGAGGTCATGCCATGGAGGCATGACTTCCACATTATTTCATACATTTAGATTATTGTGGGGGTATGTTTAGGAAACATGTTCTCCACACTTATTTAGTATTTTACATGCCCATATTATAGTTGGGGCATGTTTTTTAAACATGTTATCCACACTTAAACTATTTTAAATTTCATATTATAGTGGGAGCACATTTTAGAAACATGTTCTCCACACTTATAAATTTAAAATTAGCCAAAATCATGGTTATATAATGTAGATAAACATTTATGGTAGAAATATATACTTTGGTACCATTTTTATACATAATTTTAACATTATAACTATCTTTTCTATGTAAATTATGCAATGTGTTCCTAATATTATAAAATCAAATCACTTTTAGATTTCAAATAATTTCAAGGATTGTCACCACCCATTAGGTTGGATGGTTAGAGATTATTTTAAGCCAATCTACTATAATAGTTGGTTCACCTTTTGGTATGGTTGAGGTGATGAAATAAATTAATATTTTTAAGGCTATAGGTTGGACATTATTTCATAATCCAAACTTATTAGTTTTATAGTGTGAGTTGACTTAGTTCACTCATATTCACTAGGTTATAAAAATGATAAGGTTGTATAATTAAGTTAATGTCAACTGCCAGTGGGAAACTCACCTTTTATCAAAGGTTGGAGCAATGTGTTTTCAAATATCTCTTTGTCTCTTTATATATATGAACTTTCTAGATTTATATTTTTCCTAATCTTAGTTTCAATGATTCATAATGGTACATCTTTCAAGTAAAATTTCTCAAAAGTAAGATGGTTACATCAACACATAGATGTACTCTTAAACCTTTATCTTTTTTAATTTTTATAATTTAAATACTTTGAAATTAATATTATATGCACTAATTATATACTATAACATGCTCTTAGTTGCATGTTAGTTACTATAAAAACACTCATGTTAGACTTGAGCAAAGACAAAGTGTGATATACACACTGAAGTACACATTTCTTTTTATTTTAATATATCAATTTCATTACTATATTGAAGGGGATGGGGATAAAGTAGATATTATTTATGAATTATATATCACCTCTATCTTGTACACTTGAAAAATACATATCATCGATGCACTTTCATCTTCTAGACCTTTCTTACTACCAAAAAGCTTGCATACACTATCTCTTTGTGCCTAATATATTACATTTTAGTTAGGCATATGTTGTTTTGATGATTAAATAATCTTATCTTTCAAAAAAAATTATAAACCTATGTATTTTCCATATCTACAAGTTTTGAACCCGTACTTATTTTCTAATTACCCAGACACTTGTGTCTGAGTCTAACACCTGTATCAACACAAATTTCCTATCCTAACTCAAGTTTTCATTACAACATATAGGGGAGAGATACATAAGTCTATGTCCCTCTTAAAATTATTATATATATAGTTAGTGCTCACTGATAGTGGGATCTTTGGGGTATCTTGAAACTATGTTGCCACTAACCTATTTTTACCATATCCACTATGAAAATGAATAAGCAAAGTTTTGATATTTGACAAGGAGTAATAGTTAATGACACAAATTTTAATGCACCAGAGCAAATTCAACATAGAACTTAGAAGAATCCAGGTGGTTGTAGCCCGTTACATAATATATTCTATACTAGAAAAATACATTTAAGCTAGTTTGTAGTGTCAATGCAAACATCCCAAGTCGATACAAGTGCCTATGGCTACAGAGGCACATTTTATAAAATCAAGTGATTTTTATATAATAAATATCTAGTCCACTTGATACCTATTCTAGACCTAAATATGTATTAGCATTAGAATCAAATACGTATCTTATTTTCATTGTTATTGTAAGATCTATCATACTTGTACTTTATATCTTTATCATATTAACATAATAAACTTATTATATGTTATATCTAAGTTTTATAAATAATTGGCCTACTTTAGACATAGTCTACCATCCTTATTCCCTAGGATATCTCTACCCCTTTTACCATAGATCCCCCTTAATCTAGATTTGACAATTACATATCCATATCTTTCATTACAATTTCCATAACTTGTTATGTCCACTAAGAATCCAATGACTCATGTGCAGTGGAAGTAACATATATTTTGGATTCCTTCACTACATTCTTTGTAGTGGGTTTTTCATATTTGTTAACCTCTTCACATACTTCAGTAAATTTGACTCAATTATTCCTCATTTTTTAACATATTAATTTTCTTAGATATTGAATCTTCTTCTTTTCATTCCTCAAGTTAAACTACAACAATAAAAAAATTATGTAAGTAATTGAAAATAAAATATACAAATAGTAACAATGGGAAATAATATTTGTAATGTTAAAAATGTGAATGGACAACACAACATCAAGAAACCATAGTAATGTATTAAAAATAAAAGAACATTATTTGAGAGAAGTATTTCGTTTGATGCATCTCACTCAATATTTAATTGTATGTTAATGAACTTATTAATTTTGATATAAATAAGTTAACTTTTATCATATGCTATTGCAAACCTTCATGCCTTCCATCCACATACCAATAAATGTTCAGTCTTATAGACATACTCATCTTTCAATATGGCCATTTTTTATATTAATAACCCATATTAATTTCATGGCATGCCTTAATTCACAAAAAAATAATCCAATGATAATATAATATTTTCATTTAAAAATTATTAATGGTTAAAATTTTAAACTAGGTGGTTTAAGTATATGTTTTAAGATGACCCAACCATATTAGTTGAAGGAGGAAATAACACTTTTGTGTTGTACTTGTCAAATTATATAATATAAATTTTGTAGGTCATGGAAAATAAATTTGTTGTAGATATAAAAAACATAGAAACATTAATACAAAAAATTATAAATTTTGATACAAAAACATTAGCATTTATTCATATGTGAATGAAAATTTCTAGGGCTTCCATTCACATGGCATAAAATATTTAGTAATTTATCAATAACATTTATAGCAAACAATATTTTTAATTTTAAAAAATGTGGAACATAGAACAAAACAACATTAATTGATAGGAACAAATCAAAAACATAATAAGAAGAAGTCATAAAATGTTTTGGTTTGATATATCTAAGTCAACATTTATTAGAATGGGAATGAAAGAAAAAATTTTGATTGAGAAAAATATAATGTTTGCTCATATGAGAAGGAAAACTATTAAGGATTCCATCCATATAGATTTAAATTTTTAATACCACATTAAACATCATAGATATAAATTAGATGACAACATGAATTCATAAAATAATTTAAAGGTGAGAACATATGGTTGTTGACTATAAGTAACATTGAAATGCACCTTGTAATTAAGCATTTTTAAAATCTATATTATATTATAGGGTGACTTTCAATACATGTTTTTGTAAATTAAAACCTTCAATACTTTAATACACATAGAA
>JARHVA010001205.1:3147500-3202500 GCA_037957365.1 Torreya grandis
CTGATATTCATCCACCAATATTTTGTTGACACTCACATCATATTGATATTTATGACTACCACATAATCTAAACTTCAGATAAACATTAATTTTCTAAAGTTTCATCTGTAAATTAAATTCTAACATGTATACAGATACAACCTAAGTAATACATCTAACTGCTTAGATTATTTATATAATCGATCAGTTGTATTGTGTTATCATGCTACTATATAATATAACTGAATGACTATATAATATAGTCACATAAATGTATTTGATAATTATTGGAGGGGATTAGCTGAAGCATGAATTTGACTACCTATTATAAATAGATTACTAGATGATGTAAGTACATGTTTATATTCTATAATCATTCAAATAAATTATACAATCGTGTGACTATATAATACAACGACTTGAATACATTATGAAGTCAACCAACTGTATTATGCATTTGGGTAAATACATGATGTTGTTGACAACATGCTTCAACTAGCCCCCTCCAATCATTTTCTAATGTACTCAAGTGATAAGATAATGTAGTCTATCAGCTATATTATATAGTCACACAACTGTGTAATGTAGCTGAGTGACTACAGAATTCATCTAAGCAATCAAGTAGATTACTTAAAGTTTTTGATTGTATGATGTAGTTGGGTGACTGTATGATGTTATTATATGACTATGTCATGCAGTCATTTGATGACATCATACAATTATCTAGCAATATAATGAAGCCATCCAAAGGAATCATGCAATCATCCAACTCTATGATGTAGTCAACTGACTAAATAATATATTTGTCTACCAACATGTTATAATAAGGAATCTCCATCTATCATCACATAGTTAGGGTATCACATTGAATAGTCAATTAGATTCATCTTTTAGTTGAGCAACTACATCATGTAGTTAGATTACTATATTTGCTAAGTGCCACCTCATAATTCATCTAAACTATTAAATGCCTTCCAACCTTATTCACCACCATTTTGAAATTAATTCACCTAGTCAAATCCAAGTGTTTTTTAATATAGGCCAACAAAATTTTCTCTGATAAGAATAATATAGCATCTCATATTATATAATTAATTTTTAATTCATAAAAATATAAAAATTTATATTATATAATATTTATATAATAACTAGCATTATATATATAATGCTAGTTATTATATATATATATATATATATATATATATATAAAAGAGGGATTTCGTAAAGTGTAAGAGTGTATATCGGCAATTACAATTCACTCAAAACCCATGACCACTAAATTATAATTGCTTATCAACACCATCGTCCATTTCACCTTAAAATCTTTCACAACTTTCAAGATCTATAGTAATGTATTTTGATGTCAGAGAAAGTTGTGTAAATTAAATGTGAGAGTAAACAATTGATAGTAACTATCCCATTAATGGAGAATGTGTAGAAGAATAAAAAATGATAGATCATAAAAACTTAATTATTGAAAGAATACTAGGCTACATAAATAGGGGAAAATGTCTCCTACAATCTAGGATATTTTCCTCATCCTTTTCCTGTAAATTGTCCTAATATCCTTCAATAAAATCTTATCCTAATTTGATTGTTACAAATATCAACCACTTAAAGATTATTTAATTTGACTTATTAATTAAATTAATGTGGAATAAGAGAACATTATAATGTGCACACTAAATATTCTATCGTTCCTCCCTTTTAGTGTGTGCATGAGAAAGAATGTCACATTGAAGTGCATTGACCTCATTTATGAATGCCCCCCTTTAATCTAAAGGATTATCGAATGTTAGTTTCCACAGACATTACATCCAAATAAATATAAAAGTGGCCCCTTATAATTTATTTTTAAAAAATAAACTCTTCCTTCCAAAAACACTTTATATTTCCTTTTTTGACAATATTATTCTTCTCTATCTTAAAAATATAAAAATATCCTTTATAAAGGATTGTCATGTTAAAATATTTTTAATTTTAATTCCCCTTTTAAAAATACTTTTAGTTTTGGGGGATCTGATCTTCCCAATATTGTATACCTTTTACAAAAGTTTTACGATGGTGGTGGTTACATTCTATAGAAACCTTGGAGATCATAGGGATGTCAAAGATAAATGTAGGTCATTAAATAGTGAATAAAATGGCACATGAATAGAGTTTGATGATAGATAAAATTGGACCCACTAATGTTGGTTAGAAACTTGTTGATGTAGCCCTTAGAGAGTCACTAATACAAGATCTCACCAAGTTTCAAAAAGGATGTCAAGACTTATATCGATTCAATGTATAAATTTTATCGATGGATCCAAATAGAGATACAAGAAATGTTGAATAAGATTATGTCTACCAAAGTAGATTTGAGGCTGAAACCAAAAGCAATAAAAATACTAATTAGATGTACATGTAGTCCAAATATAATGTAAGTAATTTTTAATACATCTAATCTAGAGTCAAAACCAACTTTCATGCAGATGGTCATGGGTTCAAATATCACTACAAGAAACTCATAGGACTAGAGCTATCTTAAAAAGGGAGCACATAGAACTTGATTGGTAAGAGTTCCAAAAATATACCTTACTACAAATAAATTTTGACTCACATAGATGAATGCTTCAAAAATAGAACCACTTAAGATGTCTAAATTATTCAAAACTTCTTAAAAATAATCATTAGTGTAAGTGATCACAAAAACACCTAGAAAACATTCAACATGTGATTGACAATGGGATTGCACATAGTTTATACTGCTACTCGTGGTAAATCACATAGAAAAAATAAATGGAGGACTAATGAACAATAAGGTTTGCATTTAGTCCACACTGCATTCTCATTGTCTACATTCTTATTTTAGAGAGGTCCAGAAGGGACCTACTCTAATACCATTGATATGAACTATCTCCTTAATGGATAATGTGTAAAATCATAATAAAATGATCAGTCATGAAAACTTAATTATTGAATGAATACTAGGTTACATAAATAGGGGAAAATGTCTCCTAAAATCTGGGATATCATCCTCATCCATATCCCACAAATTCTCCTAATATCCTTCAATAAAATCTTAGCCTAATGTGATTATTATGAATATCAATCACTTACAAATTATTTGGTTCCACTTATTAATTAAATTAATGTGGAACAAGAGCACATTATAATGTGCACACTAAATATTCTATCAACAATTAGGATTTGAATCTCCATGAAATGGTTTAGTCTATTGTTACTTTCATTATTTGTGGAAAGAAATAGCATCTTTCCCAATCTCTATGTCAAAATTGCAACTCCCTTAGTTTTGATCAAGGGATATATGTATTAGTTAAATTATAATAATTTTGAAATAAAATATAATAAAATGTTAATTTTTTAAATTAAAAAAAATAATATTAATAATATAAATTATGCATACTCTTGCTAAGATACCAAATCTAATTGTATGGTATGGAACACATATCCAAAACTATGTTGTGAAATGTCAATCATGACAGATGTAAAAATTGTCAAGATACATCCTCTGCTTTATAGGAACTCCTCCATATCCCTACTATATTTTATTCATTACTTCCAAATGATCATATATTATTTTTACCTATGTATTATGTTAATTTGATTAATGATATTGTGATTTCGGTCTTTTAGTGCCATAATAGATATAGGATAATTTATTTTCATTGCAATTTATCCTTACAATCTACTTCAATATGAATCCTTTCAAAGCATATTTTAATAATTTATGTTATTTTAAAAAATTATATAGAAATATATTCATTCATATATATCCAAAAATGAAAATAAAACACTTATAAAAAACACAAAAACCAAACACGAACTCTTCTTTCAGTAAGAGCAACACATGCCTTAATGATGTATGCTCATCATTAGATATGGAGAGAAAGGATAGGGTTAAATGTGAACTACATTATTTTTAGGGTTATTTTAGTGATTTTATATGTTAGGAATAATAGATTACAAATTTTGTGTTGTAAGTGCCATCTCACATTGAATTTATTTTAAATTATTTCATGTTTTGATTAATTAGTTGTACCTACAATAGGATTTACAAAAGTTGTTTCTATAGTTAACATTCTTGGATAGTGACTTATAATGTTATCAAACACATCTAATCATATTTATAGATCAAAAAATACACCATGCTTGAGGTGGATACCATTGAGCATATTGACGTAGAAATATAGACAAAATAATGGTATTATTATGTATGAGGTTTGGTGACATGGATCCTTAATAATTTGAAAAATAAATGCACATGAATAGATACATGGATGTTGGTTGGGTTTTTCTAATTCCTAAACTAATTTAAAAAATAATTATTAGATGATGCAAGTCGAGTTTGTGTTTAATAACATCAATTCAAGGCAGTCTATATTTCTTGGCACTAAGATAATAAATTTAAAAAGTGGTTACAACATAAATGCATGGATTCAACTCCTTCAACATCTATTAAATTTTTAATCCCATCAACAGAGAATGGATTCTAGGATAATCAATATTCAAATCACCATTCAAAGCTTTTGACTATGAAATGGTTTACATTATACTTGAGAATGAAAGAGTTTGGGAGCCATTTAGGTGTGGTGGGACTAGATGGTCTAGTACACATGGTGGTTAAATTTTGGTAATCCTTTAGCCTACTTGGAAATATTGTCTTCCTTAATTAGATAAATTTTATGGGTTTAGGAATCATATCTCCAAAACACTTTGCCTCCTAAAAACTCATGGATCTCTCACATAAAGAGTAATTATGAAACTATGATGAACATTTTATGATATTTTGACCCATTTTACTGAAACATTATTTAATGTTCATTAATAAAATTTAAGTATCCTAAAATAATCGATAATATAAAGGGAGAGGACATAACAAGAGTTATATGGTGTAGGTGTGGATAAATGGTAGATGCATGGATTGTATGGTTGACATGTTATGAAGATGTGTGGATTATCATTTTTGTTAAGACTAATATTTATTAAAATTAATTTGACCACCTATTCCATCTAATACCTATATAAAAAACTAAAACCATCAAAATTATATAATAAACTCTATTATTTGGCATGATGCATGATTTATACATCAAAATAATTATGCCAATTAACAATCTATGAAATAGGATTTTTAGTTTATTCATCAGATAGTAAACATGTCGCATATATAAACCAACAAAACTTTGTAAATGTAATGTAACACAAAAATTGGAATGCTTTGATTGAGTGTAAATGACATAATATTAACGATCTACATAATCTGAGTGTTAAATCATAGATTACTCCATTAAATTGTCCAATGGTTATTTTATTAAAAATTATTATAAAATTTAGTTATTATTTATAACATAATGCATGATTGAACTTGTGATATAATCTTAATTACTTAAAAATGGTCAAATTACTTTTAAACGATTACTTCACTACTAATTTCTAAACCACTTAGAAAAATTTAAATGGTAGTGATGGTGAGGAGCAATGAAACATGTTTTAACAGTTGGAAATAAGATATAAGTACATTATAAAATAAATGATACTGTGAAAGAAGAGGACATCACCAAAGAGATGTAGTGTAGGTGTTGGAAGATGGAAGATGCATTAATTGTATGGTTAACACATTATTATGTTGTGTGGATTGTCCTTTTTGGTAAGCATAGTCTTTCTTAAGATTAATTTGATAACATATTGCATCTAATACCTATATCCAAAAAAAAAAAATGTCAAAACAATAGAATAAACTCTATTATTTTCCAGGACATAGGATTTATATATAAATATAGTTATGCTAATTAGCAAGCTATGAAATAGGCTTTTCAGTTTCTTCATCAGATAAAAAACATGTTCACATATATAGACATTATAAAATATGTAAAATAAACACAAAAAAATTGAAATGATTTGATTGAGTGTAAAAAATATGATATTAAACACCTATATAATTTGATTTTCAAATGATAGATCTCTCCATTATAGTTTTTTATAATTAATTTACCAAAAAACAAATTTTAGAATTACTACAAAATGTAGTTATTAGTTATAACATAATGTAGAATTAAACTTTTGATATACTATTAATTTCTTATCAATGGTCAAATAAATTTTAAATGATTACTTTAATAATAGTTTCCAAACCACATATCAAATGTAAACTAGGGGTGACAGTGAGGGGTAATGGGTGGACTTATTCCACAACAACTTTAATTTCAATCAATTTTACACATATACACTCCACAATGTAATTCAAGTTTCAAGAATGAGGTATAAATGTGTCAAACAAGTATTGGAATGTGATTTTATTTGATGATAAAGATTATCTAGCAATTAAATTCAAATTTAAATAATCACCACCATTTATAGGTTAAAACTACCTTTATCCATAAATGTACTATATGGTTTTGAGATAGATATTGGGCCATCTTTATAAAAAAGGTGATGATATTGGGAACTTGAATTTTCCCATAAATATATAGGTTTACATATATATATATTTATTTACATACAGAGATTGGGCCATCTATGTTAATTATTAGACTTGGGGTAGATGAAAGAATTTGGTTGGTACGTTTGCCTAGTCATTAGTTAATGAGATTAGCATTTGTTTTTCAATTGGTAATTTATTATGTTAATTTAATCTTGAGCTTTGTTTCTCTTCTCAAAGATCTTATTCAATAGTTATAGTAGTCAGAAGAATTTTCTAGATAGAGAGATAGGGGTTTTTAGTCAATTTATAGCCTGATCTAGACTCTAAATAGATAAGATACCCATATATATTCAATACAAAGCTATACATCTAATTATATATCAATATAAGAACCCTTATCTATATATGGGTTGGACATATATCATATATATTTTTGATATGGGGTCACTCTAACTACCTACATATCTATGTAAGAGACCCACATATATATACAATTGATGGAGACCTATCCCTCTACCTATATATGTAACTATCTAGGACCCAAACCCCACACATATCGAGATAGCACATTACCATAGATCTACCGATATATAGATTTGAGACCTATCTATCTACCTATATATCCTTCTAGGACCTATCCATCTACCTATGTATCTATATGAGATCTTTATAGATCATATAAAACATTCTAGGTACTCCAATTAATATGTTATACATTTATCTGCATCCACATATATTAGTATTCTCTATGGGATATATTCTTTGTTTCTCCCTGTGCCCATATATATATATATATATATATATATATATATATATATGGGCACAGGGAGAAACAAAGAATAGATCTCTCATTAAATTATTAATTAATTAACAACACTACGATTGTCTTTATAGGTGTTCACTTGTACTCATTGTATCAATTTTATACATTTTAAATTCTAACACCATGACCCCAGGTCGGGCTGACAGGTTTGACATTTGCCTATATGGTGGCCTAATTTTTATCCATAAGGATTTTTAAATTTTATTGGTTGTCAATATATTGAAATTATATATGAATTGAATCAACAAGATAAACTCTAAGACCTCAATGTTTTATTCCCATAGTAGTGACGTTGCATTATTTATTTGAGTTACATATTAGATGTTGTGTCCTATTTCAATCAAATTTAATTTGTCACCACCTTGTAGGCTATAGACCCTTTCTATTTAGGTGATTAAATTCATGTGAATCTAACCTCATCTATGAATCCAAGTTTAGTGTACAATATGGGCCCCATAACATATTATATCAAGTTAAATTTATAGGCTATATCCATGATGAAAGAATATAAATCAAATAAATGGCACAATCTTTCACCCTTTTTATGTGACCCATATATAACCTTGAAAAACATATAAATACATGGTAATAACTTTTTAAATTGATTGTAAATGGTCATATAACATTTAAGTTATTACTTAGCTTCTTATTTTCAAGCCACTTAACAAAATTTAACTAGTGGTAATTGTGAGTGGCAATGACTACTTAGATTATATAATAACTTTCATTCCCATAAAATATTTGGGACATATTTATAATGAATAATGTAATGGAAGTTTTGAATATGAGTTATAAGTTTGTCAAGAAATTAGTGGAATGTGATATGATTGACTGGTAAATAATATATTGCAATTAAATTCAAATGTGATATTGGTTCATGAAATTGGCATTTCGTTTTAGATTGGACATTAATTTTATATTTGTAATTGGTTTGATATATTAGGAAGTGGTTATATATAGTGGTAATTAATTATTGAGATTTTATTGTCTCCTTTAATGTCATCTTTAATAGATATAAGTGATCACATTGAACCATCCTGATGAATACTTGATTAGTCTTCCTTTGGTTTTGGTTCAAAATAGATTTACATTTGGTGGTTCCATGCCTAAACTCATCAACAATTATTTCACATCATCCTTAAATTTATTTAGATTAATTTCATAAGTAGACATAAATGCAAATTACAATTACATGTCACATATTTGAATCTAATATGTGGTTTCTACTAAATTGCTTAGGTAATAATCAAGAGTGACTTCAAATTTTGGGTTTGGAATTTTAATAAATATTTGAATTAGACATGTGTATATACAATTAATATCAGTATTGTATTTTTAAATGATTTTTATTATTTTGAAATGTAATACAAAAAGGAAAAAATCACACATACATTCCTTTCAATGTAACTTGAAACTTTGGGGAAACTACTAGTTGACTTTTTAAATGAATAAAGTGATACAACCAATATAATTCATGTACCATGAATCTGGTGTGGGCATAAGCTACCGAGAAATGTGTTTCACATTTATATGTTCACATGTCATGTGGAAAATAAAATCAAGTCCCCTAACGACTACCAAGATTTAATAAGTATTTATGTAATACACAAATATGACACATCAATTATATTTTTTAATTCATTACATGGAATGTTATAACTTAAGGATGTTAATAAACATGATATTTATATTTTACAAATAGAATACAAAATAATAGAATATGGGTGTCTTGTAATATCAATTTTTAAGTTTTGAAAGGTTCATACGGGAAGCTCAATCCTTATTTGATTTCTTCAAACATTCATCTTGAAATAATGTGATAAATTCATTAGGTCAAATTTAATCTCAACATGAAAATAAGTGTAATGTTGTGTTGTGGTGAAATTTTAGTACCTATTTCTATGAACATTTTCTATGTGTAACCTAGTAAGTTAGAAAAGTTCAAATTAATAATAAAAAGATCATAATAATTGTATTTTGTAAGGATAATTTTAATGTAAATAGTATTTGAGTTATTGTGAATGAGAAAAATAAATAATATGCATCATTCCCATAGAAACAAATGTAAACATGATAATTTTTGCATGAAATCCATTCATCCATTATGAAAATATATTAGACTTAAGGATTGAAAACACTATATTCATAAAATATATACTTAAAAACTTGATTTCTTAAAAGTAAATTTTAACATTAGGTAGGGATAATCAGAAAAAACATTAGAGAACTCTTTTGTGATGAATTTATTATTTTATCTAACATCTTATCTAGTGAATAATTATAATAGTTAAATAATAATAATATAAATAATTATAATATTAATATATAATAATAATGATATAGTTTAGCTTAAAGTAATCCCACCTCTAACTAGTGTGGGAACCAACCCATGACACATCTAGAGCCCCAAGTATGCAAAGAGATGTAACAGAAAGAAATAAAGGGCAATACATCTAAAAAAAGAAAACCCAAAAAATGAGTGAATATAATAGAGGAGAAAGTAAATAATGAATCAAAACTATCAAATAGTGCATAAAAAAATTATGCAATAAAAAAAACACCTGAGGGGCCTAACAGGGACTTTTAGTGGATTTTTGTTGGGTCCTAGACCTAGGACCTTCCTTGGAAACAAATTTTCCAACAACTTAGGGGGAAGAAACTCTTGCAGGTGTCCTAAAATGAGACACTGAAATATCCAACCCTCCACCTAAGAGATCCAAAGCTTGTGGATCAAAAGGATCATCCTTCTTTCTGTAGATAAGGGTGTGAGAGGCTGAAATTATACTCTTATTGCCTTCCAAACCAACTTTCAGAAATAAGCCCCAATAGATCCCTTTAATCTCCTTATGTATTTTTCTTATCTCTATGGATTTGATCTTTTGGCTCAATTAAATTGAGTTTAATATAGTTTTGGGGGAGTTGACTTACTATCAAATGGACTTATTTGGGTTGGGGTCCTCCTATTATTATATATTGTATTATATAACAAAATAATATATAATATATAATATATAATTATATAATATATTAAATATGTAATAAAAAAATTATGTTGAGGATAATTATATCTATAAAAAAAATTATGTAGAGGATAATAGGCATTATTGATGTGGAGATTAAACTTCTAAAGGCCATAACTATTGATCCAAGACTATGTTGGAGCTCTCATTTACACAAAAATAACCATATTAAAAAGTTTAATTCAATCATAACCTATCTAATCTAGTTATGAATATTTTCATGACTTTTTAGAGGCCATACATTACCATTTGGGGGCCTAAAAATATATTTTTATATTTTATTTTAGGATTTTTCCATTTTTAGAAATAACATGTCTTTGTACCCAAAAATAAACTTCAGTTAAAATTCATCCATTGGGTTAATTCTATTATTTTTAATTTATTTTAATATTTTTAGGTCCACCCAATCTTTTATGTAGAATTTCCAAAAATAGTGGTTGAAAAACTAATATAAGTTGAAATTACTACAAATAGCAATTTTCTAAAAATTTTAGGGACAGGTAACTTTTGGTATATTTTTATGTAATTAGATTTTTTTATAATGGATGCCAAATATAATTTTTATTTGAAGATTATTACGTAATATTTTATTCATACAACGAGAATAAATAGAGAAGTTTTCTTCCATAAAAACTTTAAATTTTATGCCTATTAATATTTTGATTAGCTAATTTATGTTTTCATCATTCGGTATCAAATAAGGTTCAAATCTTAGAAGTAATATATTTATGAATTTATATTTATGTTTTTGTATCATATTATGTGATTGGATAACATGTGTCAAGGATGGTGAGAGGACAATGACGAGGAGGAATTGATTAAATGAACAATACTTTGCAAGAGTTGTAGAAACAAATGGAACCATTAACTATAATTATCATAAATCAAAGACAAAGGTGAGAAAAATATGAATTTGAATAATAAATAGATCATGACTATTAAATTTATTAATAATATGAATTGGAATAACCACTATCAATTTAAGATAGGATGGTTAAGTCTTTAGAGGGAGGTAACAATGAAATCAAGGATGTTGTTCTAGATTATGGATGAAGTTTAAAATTGGAGGAGTTGATATATTTGAAGAATAAATGAAGAATTTATTCAACATGTTATGTATGAAATTGAAATATCATGCAATTATTTAGTGGGATCACCTATAGAAAGAGAGACATGAAAAGTTTAAATGAAATAACAATATGTGGAGCAATATGGAGAAGAAATTAAGGGTGAATTTTCTTTGTGTGGATTATGTACATGGCCTATACAGAAGATTCCCAAATTTAATAAAAAATTATAACATTATATAAAAGTATACATATGAGTTTTATAAGCTTTGCATATGATTAGACCATGATAAAATAAAATAATATATGGATATAAGGTACATAAATAGTTTGAAGTTTTCTATTCAAGATGAATTGAACATGAATATAATACTTTCCATGGAGGAAGATTATCTATTAGCTTTAAAGGTAGAATAAAAAAATGATAGACTTTAAGAAGATCAACTGGGCCAAGAATATAAGAATCATCTCTAGCAAAAGGATGATGTGGGTTCTATACCACTAGAGATGGGTTTAATCCTACTAGAGATGAATCATCATGTGGTCTATAAAAACCATAACATAATAGATAAGCATTAAAATAATAAAAAAGAGGAAGATGATTTTAGAGAGGAAAAGGCTATGGTGGTGTTAGAGGATTGTTTTTAAATCATTGCTAGTCTTACGTTTGTTATAGATTTGGAGAAAAAAGACACAACATTTAAGTGTTTGCACTATCATGAATAAGAAATTAGATAAGAGGATCACCCAACAATGAATTCAGTTTAGGTTGAGATAGAAGAATAAAATACTAAAGTCGTAATAACATATATTGGACAAAATCTCATGATGAGGAGAATAATGGTTTCTCTAAAGAAGGAATAGGTGAAGAATAATGAAGGTGGTGATGTATGATCATGAAAAAATATTTCTAGAACAAGGTATAATTTAAGAGGTATGATATGTAAAATAATTATAGATGGTGGTAGCTGTGAAAATATGGCTTCTAAGGACATGATTAAGAAACTAGATTTACAATGTGAAAAACATTCTTATCCTTATTGTATTTCAAGGTTAAAAAAAGGAAATGAAGTTATAGTAAATAAAAGTCACTTAATGAGGTTTTTTATAGGAAAAACTTGCAACGATGAAATATGGTGTGATGTTATACTAATGGATGCATTCCATGTGTTATTGGTAAGGCCATGGGAGTTTTATAGAAATGTAATTTTTGATGTAGAAAAAAACACTTGTACATTTTGTAGAGGTAGAACAAAATAATTTTTATTACCTCTTAAAGAAGGAAATCAAGCTAAAACCATTTGTACATAAAATATTTATCAAATACATGAGTATGATATGTCATTTTTATCTATTAATAAAAAATAAAGAAGACACAAAAGTGGTGTAAATACTAGCAAAAATAGCATAAGTGTTGAAAGAATATACATATGTTATAATTGATGAGTTATTATATGGTTTACCACCAAATAGAGACATTCAAAATATTATTTATTTGATTTTAAGTATCTCCACCAAATCAAGAAAATTATAAGATGAGTTAAAAATAACATGAAAATTTGAATAAATAGGTTACTGACTGGGTGTGAAAGGGTGTAGTAAGGGAGAACATGAGTCCATATGTAACACCTATATTTACATCTCCAAATAAAATATGGAGGGTGGATGATTTGTATGGATAATGTATCAATTAATAAAACTTCCATAAAATATGTATTTTTTATACTAATTTAGACAATATGAAGGATGTTATTGTAGGAGAAAATTTATTTACTAAGATTTATCTAGAGTGCTCATTATTGGATTCGGATTCATGAAGGAGATGAATGAAAAACAACATTCAAGACTATGAATGGGTTATATGAATGTATGGTGATGTGATTTGTATTATCTAATACACCAAAAATATTTATGACGGTGATAAACATAGTGCTATTATATTAGAATGGTAAATTCATCATGATTTAGTTTGATGATATTTTAATATTCATTAAAAGTAAAGAAGATCACTTAAGGAATTTGAGAATGGTATTATACTTGTTAAGAAAGGATAATATCTATACAAATTTGAATAATTATAGGTTTATGTACAATAATTTGGTATTTTTGGTATTTTTAGTTTTAACAAATGGTGTAAGAATAGATAAAGAAAAAGTAAAGGCAATTATTGAATGACTTATTCCAAAGAGCATCAAATAGGTAAGAAGTTTCCATGGTTTATAAATTTTTTATATAAAGCTCATTAAAAAATTTAGTAGTCTTGTTTCATCAATAAAAAATTACATGAGAGGAAAAAAAATTGTGTGGACGAAAACAACAATAGAAAGCTGAGTTTTTAAATAAAAAGATAAAAATAAACTTATTTTAACATCATCATAATTTAGAAAAGTATTTGATGATGATTTTGATGCTTCACATGTGGTTATTGGTATTGTGTTGAGTTAAAAAGGAAGTCCAATAACATATTTAAGTGAGAAATTGATTGATTTATTAAATAAGGACTCAACATATGACGCTAAATTTTATGCCATTGTAAAAGAGTTTAGACATTGTAGGCATTAACTGGTGCCCAAAGAATTTATCATATTTATAGATCATGAGGCCCTGAAGCATGTCAACATTCAGAAAAAAATAAATAATAGAGATGTAAAGTGGTGTCCTTATTTCAAGGATATACTTTTGTTTAAAATGCAAATCAATAAATAATAATCAAGTAATTGATCCGTTGAACATGAGAGTGGTGTTATTGACTACTATGGTGAGTGAAGTAGTTATATTTAAAGTTGTTAAGGAATTATACAATACTGATCTATATTTTTGAAAGATAGTTGAGCATTATAAGAATCCATTAACAAGGGATATGGGTACCTTTCATGATGAATACTATATATAGAATGGTTATCTCTTCAAAGGAAATAATTATGTATTTTAGTTGGGTTTCTAAGAGATAATATTATAAGAGAATTTCACTGTGGTGGTTTGGGTGGAATTTTGTGTAAGGTTAAGATGATAAATTTGGTGGAGGATATATATTTTTGCCTAAAGATGGAAATATATGTTTGAAGATGTAGAATATGTCAAGTTACTAAAGGCCATGCATAAAATATAGAGTTGTACATGTCATTACCATTTCCAAGAGGACCATAGATAGATTTGAGTATGGATTTTATTTTGGTATTACCCAACACATAGTGAGGTAATGGTTAAAATTTGAATGTTATAGACAAGTTTTTTAAGATGTTACTTTTTCTTATGTACTGAAACAAATTAAGCCACTAAAGTCGCATATAATTTTTTTTTAAAGATGTGAGATTGTGTGGTGTTCTAAAAATTAATATATCAAATAAGGACACAAAATTTCTATGTCATTTTTATAATAATTTAGGTATGAATTTTAAAAATAAGCACCAATTCATTAGTTTTTACCATCCATAAACATATGTACAGATATAATTTTTAAACATTAGTTTGGGAAATGTAATGAAATGCATAGCTGGAGAGAAGATCAAGCAATGGGACTTGGATTCACCATGGGCTGAGTTTTTATATAATATTTTAATAAATAGATTAATATAAAAATAACCATTTCATCATAATTATGGGAGAGATATTATGGGTGATTTGGATTTTTCATAGTTAATAATTGTACAATGAGTTAGCACTGATGTAGAAGCGTTTGAAGATTATATACAATAACTATAAGAAGAAGCGAGGAGAAAGTTACGAGAAGGTAATGAGAAGTATAAAGTAGTATCAAATGTCATAATAAGGTCAAACATATTTTAATAGGGATATTTAGTAATGGTTTATTTAATAAAAAAAATTCCATCATGCACATACAATAAATTGAAGTACAAAAAAATTGGTTCATGTAGAAATGTCAAAAAACTCAATGATAATGATTATGAGGTGAGTTTACCACACAATTTTGTTCTCTTCAGTATTAAATATTTCATATTTATATTATTTTCATGGAGAATATGGTGGAATTAAAAAATATGAATAATTAAATTTGAAGCACCATGTGCCAAATAAGAAGAAAGAAAATATAACATGGGTTTTGGATAAGAAAACAATGCACAAAAGGAAATGAAGTTATAACAGGTATTTGGTATAGTTGGATAGGATACAACAAGAAGATAACATTTGGATTTTAGAATGGAAGTTGAAAAATATTGACACAAATAAATGGAAGGGTTTCAATCAGGGCAACTTGTAGTTTCAATCAAGAAAACATGTAGGCGCTGAGTTATTTTCAACCAAAGGAGAATGACATAGAAATAAAACTTTTTGGGGCCATAACTATTGATCTATAACTTTTTTTAGCTGTCTTTTATGCCAAAATAACCACCTTAAAATTTTTAATTCAGCCGTAATATGTTCTATCTAGCTAGGGATGTTTTTATTAACTTTTTAGAGCCCATATATGACCATCTAAGGGTTCGAAAAATACATGTTAATATTTTTTTTTTAGATTTTTAGATTTTTATAAATACCATAATTTTATACCTAAATATGAACTTAAGTCAAAATTATTCCATTATGTTAATTTTAGTGTTTATAAGATATGTGGGTGTTTTTAGGCCCACCATATTTTGCATGTAAAATTTCTAAAAATAGTGATTGAAAACTTGCTAGAAGATGGAATTAATAAAAATAACAATTTTCTAAAAATTGCATGGATGAGTTAAGTTTAGGTAGATTTTATTTTAATTATTTTTTTTTATTATGTGTATCAACTCCATTTATAAATTGATTTTTACTTAAATATTCTTATGTTATATTTTCATCATTCAATAAAAATCAATAAAAAAGTTTGATTTCATGCAATTTCTGTGTTTTATGAGAATCAATAGTACATAAATCATATGAAATTACAAGATGAGTAGTAGAGAGGAACATTTAATGTTTTCAAATCTATGTCATGACACCAATGAATTGAGACCTATAAGAAAGACCAAGAAGTTGAACTAGGTAATAACACATTGTGAAGATGAAAACATGTACCAATATAGTTTTAAAGCATATATTTTAGGAGATGGTTTTGTCTTATTTGTCTTATAATCACATAATAATTTCATGAAATACAGCTTATATGATCCTATTCTTAGTAGCTAGAGAGTGTAAAATAAATCCATGAAATATGAACAACCAAATATTATGTAGGAGCTGAGATGGACATAAACATTATTGTGCTTAAACATATAGAGTCAATTTTACTATAGGAATATTTACTATGTTGTAATCATGTAGTGTTTTAAATCAACTAGGATTGATAACTATTGACTTGCATATGGTGAAAATATATAGGTAATAAGATTGTACAAGATAAATTCACAGTGAAGAGGGTTGTGCACGTGGTAGTTTGTGGTATGGTTAGGGATAGGAATTCTTTGGGAAGCCATATTTATATTTTATGAAAGTTAAACAAAAAAATTTGTGTTTAATTATAGAGTTGAAGAGAATTGAAAATGTGGAAAAGGTTAATGAAAATAAAAAAAAGACAAATATAATCTTTGGCACTAATAATATTTTTAAAATCAATCATGGAAACAATATTGGGGGAACTAAAAGGAGTGCATACATATTATAGGATTGGTTGGTCCTTGTATTTGAAAATTATTATCTTGCCAATTCATCACCCATTCTATTTTTTTGGTTCATTCCCTTCCCACTTAGTTCTTTGGCAATGATCTCCTCCCTCTTACTAGCAGGAGCACTAAATTTTTAAATCATTTTATTAGTAAGCTCAACAACATCAATGAAACCTTTCAATTTATAAAATATTTCTTTGTTGCACATGTATACATTTTAACTATTTTCCTTTGAAACATTTTTTATTTCTTAATATCATTTTAATAAAATAATGTTGATGGCGGATTTTGGGTCAAGAAATTAGGAACCAAAAATGAACAAAATTTTGTTGAAGTAGATATTCAAGTAGAGAAAATGTAGGTTGAAGCAAGTGATGTAACTTATGTAGAGAAAAAACATTAGAAAAATAAGTCATCATTATTCATATTTGATTTTTTTTAATTTCGTTATCAAATTTGTTAATGTTTTCTACCAGTAATATACATATAATTCTTTTTTCTAGTAGTTCAGCTTCATGTTAATTTAAGTAGGTGTTATTAAAACTTCAATTTTTGACCTCACATCACATGATGATTTTTATTTACATTTAAATCCAAAAAATTGTAATCCATCTTCATTTTTTATTAATAGACCTTCCCTCTAATTGGTACCCATGAAACAAAGATAGATGATTGGCCAAAATGTTTTCTAAGTATTTCTAAGGCATCAACAAGGATTTTTCTTCACCTTAACTTGCACAAGTTGACAAAAATAGAGATAGAAATATAAACAAGGATATTTTTTTGGAGGAAAGATGTTAATAAATATTACATAAATAGAATTTTCATAATTTATCTTCCACCTCCACATCTATATCATCCAAAGTATATATAGGAATAATTGAATAAATTTGCTTGTCTACCTTTTTCTTATCATCATACTTGCTTAATTTTTACGTAATCTTTATAGGTCCATAATAAATCATTGAAGGAAATTTATTTTTAAATTAGGTTCATAATGATAGAGTGCTTTCCTATTATAAAATCATGTTGTTCCCACATAAATAGACCCTCAGAGTCAATACTCAAATATCCAACAAAATGTTTTTATGGTGTTTACATACGGTTAGATTTTAATATGGTCATGAATTGTGAAGTTTAATTTTAGCATAGATATTAATGAATTAAAAAAATGTGTCATAATTTTATAGGGAGTTATCTACCTATTCAATCTTTAAATGTTCACAAAATAGTGATCTAATAAATGCAAATTTTTATAGAAGTAAAACTATGTAAATGTTCAAATTTATTATCGTCAAAGACGAAGGGAACCCTATCCAAATGATCAAGGTAATTTTTTATGTGTCTTCATACACTAACCTTATCATTTAATATGATTTTCATCCAAGGTATTCCATGTTTTGAGAGATAGGAAACACCACACACATATGTTAGCCTAGACTACTCTTGATGTTTATGGTATCAGTTTTCTAAAATATTTAATAATTGAGTCATTTACACCCATGAAACCTATCATGAGTAAACATTAATTTCATGTCATATATCTCTCATTAACTATATGGATCAGGGATCGCTTATGTGCATAAATGTTTAAGGCTACCTGACAATTATATCTTAAAACCATCAGAAGAAGCCCGCAATTTGAACACTGCATGAGTTCCTTATTGTGGTTAGAAAACAAAGAAATATTTCAAACATATTTTTAGGCTAATCCATAAAAAATAAATTAATGGTTTTCTTATATCAATATTGCATTTGATAATAATGGTAACTAAACCCCTAACTTGAAGTAGAGACCTATCTTTTGACTCACTAACATGATTAATTTGTATATAAAATAAAATAAATGATAAAATAATTGATAATTAGTCCATAACCATATTCAAAATTTATTTCCAATTATAATATGTTTGGAGATCCATACGAGATCATTTTAAGATTTGAAATTGCATTCTAGTATTTTTAATCACACTATCAATAGAAAAAATTACATAACTTTATAACTAGAAGTGAACATAGGTTGAGACTCATCCAAAATAGTCATTTTATTATTTATAAGAAATATTTAAAATTTTAGGCTCATTATAATTGGTATGTAAAAATTATTATGGAAACCAAGTTGTTATTTATAGCATGGGCAATTAACTCTAAGTAGTTTTTTTTTTAGTTTAGTTTAGTTTTTTTTATTTAGACTTTTAAATTTTGCATGTATATTCCAATATCAATTTGAAGTTTATTTTTATCAAAATATTATATTTATTCAAGGATAATTAATAAATATTATTTTTTTAAAAAGTTGAGTATGGAGCCTTCTGATATTTTTTGTTTTGTTAGTTTGTAGGATTCATCTTGTATTAGAGCAAGTTTGAATATTTGAGGTGATATATTTTTGAATTCATATTTAGTTTTTAAATAATATTTTGGGATATTATTATGGGATTGAATAACATGTGTAAATATTGGAAGAGGATGATGATGAATTGTAAAAATGAGCATGACTATGTAAAAACTCTAGACACAAGTATAAGAATTAACTATAATTATCATAAATGTCACAAATCAAAGACAAAGGGAAGAGGGAGATAAAATGGAGGAAAAAATAGAGTGTAATAATTTTATAAAAATGATGAATAACATGGAAAACCATAACCAATAAAAGAGAGGATGGTTTGGGATTTAGAAAGAAGAAATGATAGAATTAAGGTTGAAGTTTCATATTGTGGAGGTAGTTTAAAAATATAAGATTTGATAGACTGGTTGAATAGCACATAAAAAAAAATTGAATGGAAAATTATTAGATAATAAAATAAATGCAAATTTCCATACACAAATTTAATGGTCATACAACTATTTGGTGGGAACACTTGCGAAAAGAAAGATAAACAAAGGGTAAAGAAAATACAAAAATTAGCAAAAGATGGAGAAGAAGCTTAGGGATAGATTTGTTCCTTTATATTTTGTATAGAACTTAGATATAAGATTATAAAATTTAAGGAAAAAGGATCATATCATATAATAATATAAATATGATTTCTACAAGCTTTCCATACAAGTGGAACATGAAGAAACAAAACAACATATGGCCACTAGTTATGTAAATGGTGTGAAATTTTCTATTCAAGATGAAGTGAACATTCATATAATGATTTTCATGGTGGAGGATTATTAAATAACATTTAAGGCATACTTAAAAATAAACATTATTTTATAAGATCACCTAGGAAAAAAATAGGATAATCACCTTCAGTAAGGGGGCAAGGCGGGTTTTAATTACACTAGAGGATGATCATCTGATGGTATAGAAAGACAACAACACAATATACAAGGGTTTAAATATAAAAAAAGAGGAACATGATTTTAGAGAGGTAGAAGATATGTAATTGTATATAATGGAATGTTTCATAGAGACCTTATGTTTGTTATAGATATGTATCAGAATGACAAAGAGTGTTTGAGTGTCTATAATATCATGAATAAGAAAGAAGGAAAGAGGATTCCCTGAGTAATTTTGGTGGAAGCATAGACAAAATAAAAAAATATAGAAGTTACAAAAATAAATCTATGATAAATTATAATGAGGAAGAGAATAATGATGTCTCTAAGGAAAAAAACATGTAAAGAATAAATAAGGTGGTGATTCATGGATGCATACAGATATTTGATGAATAAAGCGCACCTGAGGGGGAAAGATATGATAATTAATTATAGATGGTGGTATTTGTAAAAATATGGTTTCTAAATAAATGGTAGATAAAATAGGTTTGAAATGTGAAAATAATTTGTATCCTTATTAGATATAACAATTTAAGAAAGGGAATGAAGCTACAATAGATAAAAGGTATTTAATCAAATTTGATATAGTAAAACCTTATAGAGATGATATATGGAATGATGTTATTTAATTAGATGCATGCCATATATGATTAGGAAGTCCATGAAAATATGACAGAATAGAAAATCATGATGGATAAAATAATACATATACTTTTGGGAAAGGCAACACAAAGGTATTTTTAATACCTCTTAATGATAATGACAGTGTTTTCCATGAAATAATTTATCAAAGATGTGAATATGAAAATTTGTTGTTTAGATTATATTAAACCCACCTTTGATAGATGGTGTGGTTTCTATCCTTGAGCCCAATGGGAGGTCTAAGTTTCCCTTAGACTTTAAAAGATAAAACAAAACCAACTCACCAAGAAAGCAGTTATAGAGCCCAAAAGAGTCCAAAAAGAGAAAAAAAAATGAACATAGGGTATTGAGAGGAACCCAATGCAAACTAAGCAACAATACCATAAGATAATGGTGTAGGAGCTAGCTTGAATAAAGAAATTAGAGACCTAGGACTCTGAAGTCAAAACCAAAAATCTAATTTTGATTGGATCCATAACTAGTAGAGAAAAGGCAAATATCGCATTTTATTGGTATGATAACCAGTTATTTTTAACTAGACCAAAAACTAACATAGAGAAAAAGAGCCAGAGGTCCAAGTCCCATAATTAGAGAAGACAACAACCACTTTTTACTAGTGTGATACTAAATTAGTTTTATTTAGACCAAAAACGAACCTAAGCTAATCAAGTAAGATTTTCAGGTCTCAAAAACAACCTTTCAAATCTTGAGGGGAATAATGTCCTGATTTTGACTTGATAAAGAACCATCCTAGAAAAAAAATGGAGGTATAGATATCCATTCTTAGATGTAGAGAAAGAAACCATGTGGGGTTCCCAAGAGGACCTAAAACCAACAAAGTATTTATCAGTTTTAGATGGGTCAACAAGCATCCTTAAGTAAAGGAACATGAGACTTAAGTCTCTAAAATAACCAGTCTAATCCCCTAAGTGACCTAATATACAATAATTTTAACAAGATCTTATTTTGTCTAGATCAAAAATCAACTTAATATAATGAAACAAGAGGTTCAAGTCTCAAAATGACCAATAAGATCATAGAATACCAACAAAATGATTCTAGATTAGGAGCTAGTGTACACACAACTGGAGGTTTAGGTTTCCATAAATAATAAATAGAGATAAAAAATTTTAAGGGTCCCCTATAAGATCTGATTTGATTAGAGCACTATGAAAAGTAAATCAAGAGAACCCTACTATCCATGAGGGCTTACAACAAGGCCTCACATAAAATAAATACCAAATTTAGCCTAGATTGGACCCAATATGAGCATAGAGGGAGGCCCAAGTCTCTAATAAAATAAATATCTCTCTCATGAGGGCTTAAATAGGGAATTATAGGTACAGATCAAACCATATGGGTTTGAAATGAGCCCCCAAATCCATCTCTAGATAATGCTTCCAAAAAAAATTCATTTCCAACCAACAAGATAATGGCTACAAAATATCGAAAATGAGACCAAGATCCCAAAAACATTAAATAAACTAGAAAATATAGAGAACTACACAAAACCCCCCAAAATAAAAATGGAAAAAGACTTACTATAATGGTTCTATCTCTATATTTTACTTGGATCCAAATGTTGCATTTTCCATTTTAGAACCATTGCATATCCATCCCTCAGGGTTATTTGAATCATTCCAAAAACTTACTAGAAGAGCTCAAATCCTAGCATGTATTCATGAGGGGAAACCCCATTATCCACTTGCTATAGATTAAGATATTTTACAATTGTTCTTAACTCAAGAAAGAGCCTCATCCTAATTGCATTTAGGGCTAATCTCTTTCCAAAAACTGGACCAAAGTTTGGGTCACCATTATTCTCCTCCTAAACGTGGGAAATTAAAACTTATACACAACAATTATAGTTTTATCAAGAGTTTTTAGTTGAAGCTTAAACCCAAGATACGTTTTTCATATATCAAGAATAAAATCTAATGCAATAGACCATGATTGATCACCACACAATTATCCTCCAATATAAAAAGTTCTATCTTGACCAAGAAGGCTTGATGAGGATATAATTTTCTTGAACTTTATTCCCTTGAGTCACATCTTTAATAAAGATAGATTCCAAAATAGCCCATACTAGGTGTCATTTAGGACCATCTCATGTAAATGAATAATTTGATACTAAATAAATCAATCCAAATTCATAATTTTTTTAATCAAAATGCATCCTTCTAGTTAATATATCCAAGTTAATGTTTAACTTAGGGTCTCCTAGACCCACACCCACATGTAGGGCCAGAAATGAGGGAAAAAACTTATGATCTAAAGGGAAATATGCACATCTCATCACTCTCTATCTCCCAAACCTTAAGGAATGATTGATCTATGTAATTAGTAGAGGACCCCAACACATTAGGGTTTTAATTCATTCTCACCATATGAATCATTAGCTTTAGACTTCACCATCTCTTTCTTCACCAAAGACTTATTGCCCACCTACAATTTTGAAATTCTTACCATTTACCCTTATTCTCCATTGCTCTATTATTATGACTAACTTTTTTTTAATATATGACAAGGTGTTGTTAATAATTAATAATAAATAAATAAAACACATAATTAGTGAAAATACTATCAAGAGAAAAAAAATTGTTCAAATAATTTGAAAATTTTATACCTGACAAGTTACAAGATAGTTTACCACTAAAAAGAAAAATTCAACATGATATTATTTAGGTTATAGGATTACATATACTAAATCAATAATATTATAATATGAGTCTAACATAACATGAATAATTCAATAGACTTGAGTTAATAAATTGGTGAGAATATATGTATAAGAGAGAGCATGAGTTTATGTGCAACACCAACATTGCTAACTCTAAATAAAGACAGGACATAGATGATGTGTGTGGATAGTAGAAAAATTAATAAAATAAATTTCAAATATAGTTTTCACGTGCCTCATTTAATTGATATGATGGGTGTGTTTTAAGGAAAAAAATACTTTAATAATATTGCTATAAAGATTGGATACTATCATATTTGTAATTGTGAAGGAGATCAACAAAAAACATCATTGAATACTAAGATTGGATTATATGGATGGTGATACCATTAATATTATCTAATGCACCCATCACATTTATGTTGGTGATGAGCACAATGGTGTAAGATTACATTGGTAAGTTTCTAGTGTTTTTTTAATGATATTTTCATATTCAGTAAGAGTATAGAGTAATAATTAATGCATTTCATCATAATATTAGAATTGTTAAGGAGACATTTCATGGAAATTTGAAGACTCTAAAGTTTATGCAAAATAGTCTTGTATTTTTAGGGTTTTTAGTTTTAGTAGATGTTTTAAAAATGGCTAAAAAAGGTAAAGGTAATTATTGAGTAGCATATTCCAAACAACATCACAATGGTGAGAAATTCTCATGGTTTAGCAACTTTTTAAATAAGGTTCATTAAGAATTTTAGTATTTTTGTTGTGCCAATAACATATTGCATGTGTAGAAAAGAACGTATGTGTATAAATTGAAAACCAAAAGATTTCATTTTTTGAATAAGAATATTAAATAAAACATATTTTAACAAATTGTTTAAGAAGGATTATGATGCTTCACATATGGGAAGCAGTGTTGTGTTGAGTCAAAGATGAATGTCAATAGCATATTTCAGTGAGAAAGTCAATAGGTAAGAAAAATCACACTACATATGATGTTGAATTTTATTCTATTAAACAAACATTAATACACTGGAAGAATTACCTAGTGCCTATGAATTTTATCATAGTTACAAATCATGAGGCTTTGAAGTATGTGAACTCTCAAAATAAGTTTAAAAATATGCATGAAAATTGAGTATCTTTTTTTTAGGGATATACTTTTATTTTGAATACTATGTTACAAAATTAGAATTAGGTAATTGATTCTCTAAGTAGGAGAGTGGCATTATTAACTAATATGGTGACTTAAGTAGCTATAATTAGCGTTGTTAAGGAATTAAATGATACTAATCTATATTTTAGATAGATATTTGAGCAATACAAGGTTCCATTAATAGGAAAGACAAATATTTTTTATGATGAATAACTAATATGAGATGGTTATATATTCAATGGAAAATAATTATGTATTCTAATTGGTCTCTAAGAGATAAAATTATAAGAGAATTACATAGTGGTGGTTTAGGTCGACACTTTGGTAAGACTAAGAGAATAGATTTTGTGGAGGAGAATTATTTTTTTCCAAATATTAAGAGATAAATGTTAAGGTATGTTTGCAGAGGTAGGATATTCTAGGTGGCCAAAGGGAATTAACATAATACATTGTTGTAAATGTTAATACATGTTTGAAGAGGACCATAGATAGATTTGAGTAAAGACTTTGTGTTAGGGTCTCCAATCACATAGAGAGGTAATGATTCAATTTTTGCTATTGTGGATATATTTTTTTATAATGGTTCATTTTATTTCATGTAAGAAAATCAATTATGTCACTAGAAGAGAAGAACTATTTTTAAAGATATTTTGAGATTGCATGGTTTTCCAAAAAGCATTATATCAAATAAGGACAATAAATTTATAAATAATTTTTGGAGGACTCTATTAGAAAAAAAGGAAACTAAAATATAATTTATTAGTGCATACAACCCAAATATATATGGACAAATAGGATTGGTAAACATTATCTATGAAAAGATGTTGAGATGCATAGTTGGAGAGAAGCTTAAGTGATGGGACTTGGCTTTACAACTAGGTAATTGTGCCTATAGTTCAATGAATATATAAATATGGAATTCATTATTTTTTTTTGTGGTAGTAATCTTATGGGTATTTTATATTTGGTATAGTTACCAATTTTATAAAGAGTTAGTGATGGTGCAGAAGAATTTTTAGAGCACATACAATAGTTGTAAGAAGAAGTAAGAAAATCTACATGAGAATAATTAAAATTATAAAGAATAATTGTATGTAAAAATAAAGTTAAATGTATTTTAGGAAGGAAATTTGGTGATGATTTATTTTATAAAATATTTTTTAACCAAAGGAACATACAAGTGGAAATATAATAAATTTGGTTCATGCAAAATTGTGAAGAACATCAATGACGAGGCCATAAATTTTGACTTGTTGACATGATTAAACTCTCATTCATGTAAACAAAATATAAAGAAGAGAATAAATAACCAATGGCATTTTTAATAGTTAGAAACAATTTCAATATGTTTGGAGATCCATATGAGATCATATAAGGGTCTAAGATTGCATTGTTTTATTTCAAGTAATTTTTAAAAAAAATATAAAATAGATAACTTTGTAACTAGATGTGAGCCTGAGTTAAAACTGATCCAATATCATGACTTCAGTAATTATATAACATTTTCAAAATGTTAGGCCCATCTAAATTTGCATGAATATTTTGTTATGAAAATTAGGTTGTTATTTATAGCATGGGAAATTAACTCTAGGTGTTTTTATTTTTTATATATATACTAATTTTGCATGTTAGATCCAATTTTGAGTTGAGTTTTATTTAAATATTTTTATGTATTTTTTTATTCAGTCAAGGAGACTAAATAATTGTTAATGTTTCACAAAATTTTGAGTATGGTGCATATTGAATTTTCTTTTCTTTGCTAATCTTTGGTATTCATCATAATTGATGGTAATATTTTACTTCAATGATAAAATAAAACCCATTAATTTCACATTGGTTAATATAACTAATTTCATAACCAAATTTTTAAGATAAGACTATAAATAGTACCTATCATCCATGGATAATATCTTTCAAAATCATGAATCTTCTATAATATATCAATAAAATTCATTGCCTTAAATTATAGAGGAATTTGACATAAAAGACATAGATAAATAATTTATATCTAAAAAATAGTTGGAAAGAGTTAACCCCATTTTTTAACAGACATGATCCATTCATTAACAACACAAAATTTGAATTTAATTTTTTTTATTTACTATATTTTATATGATAGGTAGTGAAATAAAATATTAAAATGTGTAATATGTTCAAGACTATTGAATGATCATAAACTATTTTAAAAATTGGAAATAATAACAAAGAAGGATATATTTCAAACAATTATTGAATATCATTTATGAATTTCCATATTAACCATGCATGTTGATTAAAAACTAGTTGATAGCTGGTTGTTTTGGAATATGTAAAATAATTTAGAAATACTTTTTAAACAAAAAAATAAATATTTGTATAAACAATTAGTAGTGTATAATCATTGATATAACTATCAATGCATAAAATATTGGAAACTATCATGCAAAGTCTTAAATGATGACATAATAAGCTTAACCTATTATGTCCTCCAGTGACTTTGACAATCACCTTTACTTGTTAAGTTATTGAAAAACATTAAATGGAACTAAAATATAACTTAATATGCTGCAATAACTACTAGAGCTCAAATCATTGATCGGATTCTTATATCACTAGAATCTCTCTCCATTATATTTTTATGACCTTTAATGACTCTATTTATTTGTAATGAAAAAATAAATAAATACAAACCTAGTAAATAATTTTTTTTACAATTTAGTAGTTTGTTTAAATTTCTTTTCATTTTAATGATCTATTACATACTATTACAAAACTTCCAAGAGACGCAAAATAAACTTAGCTATCGAGACTACATCAAATACTTTTTGATGCGAGTAAATTGTAAAATGAAAACATTAAAGATTATATATATAATTAAAAGACTTTTTACTTCTTATATTGAATACATAAACTTTTATAACCATTCCACTTTAAACCTTGCATCTAAAAGGAGGTTGATAATGACATTTGAAAATAATGTGTCAAAAGTGACTTAATATTCTTAAACATATTTCATAAATTTGTTTTCTAGCTGAAATCATGTAGCCGACTTAACTTTAGAGGCTAAATGGAACAAAATTACATAAAATTTTTACCAATTATAATCATACAAATAAGAAACCTAAAACAAACATAAATACCAAATACACCCAATAGATACCTACCCATAGCTTTTGAAATACAGATTCACAAACTTCATGTGGAAAAACTAATACCTATTTTCCTAGGGAAACCATGTAGGTCATTTTATCATTATAAATTACAAATAAGTGTTGAAACTAAATAAATAAAAGATTTGGTGTGATTGAATAGCGAAAAAATAAAATAGTGTAATTGCCTAAAAATCACACAATATAGGAAATATTTATATCTACTTACATAAAGAAAAAAATGTTTTTCAAATAAATGAAAAAGAATCATTATCTTTTTTAGTATCAAAACACAAGTGTCCATCTAATATTCTAATGTCGTACTTGATCTTGAATAATTATTCCAAGACTTGAAAGTGGCATTTGGTTCACAACTGTAGCTGTCATTCGAATGAGTAATGATGTGCAAGGAAAACCTTATTTAAAAAATTTGAGGTAACATGTAACATCATCACAAAATCATATAAAGTCAAATAAATCATGTAATCTAAGCATAATTACATGTTTTGTACCCCAAACATCTCTATTGACCCAGAAAAAATAATGGAAGTGGAAAGATTGTTCTATTCTCAAATTTAGATCATTTACCAACCTATACACTTCATTATTGACAACAAAAGTTAGAATAACTTGATTTACCTAGAAATAATTCATAGATTCAACTTAAAATTAATGCCTCACCCACAACCATACTCAATTAGATGGTTTAATGTGGGATTTAAACAATGGATTCCTCAACAGTGTCAAGTGGGGTAAAACATCAAGCCTTTTTAGGATATTATACTTTATAGTATCACTCCATTAGAGGTATGTGATATTATACCTGGTCAACCATATATAATCAACATGTAGTATATGAATAAAATATGACAAATGTTGGAATATATATTAGTGATATAAGATATCACATGCCATAAGTAGTTCCAAAGATATCACTCATTAGTCATAAATAATGTAAGAAAATAGTCACATGTAGTAATAGTTTTTTTATTTTGATGGTAAGACCTTAATGTGCAAAAATATTTGCATCTCCTACAATTATTGAAATTCCTCCAACATCAATGTGGAAAGAATCATTATAGCTCAAGTTCAAATAATATAACAATGTGTTCCAGCTACCAAAATAAGTGCCTACACAATGTACAGTAAATAATACTATGAATTTGAACCTATATCTGTGTAATGATTCTTTATACTACAAATAAATTTTAGAGAATAATAAATCAAGTGGAATATCTATGAACTCATGGAAAATGGCATATCAGGCCCAACTCATCACCTTGTGATGACCCAATTATTCTTTCACCAAATAAGGATTGTACATGGAGGCTCTACATTGGTTATTAGACACTCAATAAGACCACAATGAAAAATCAATATCATCTTCCATGGATTGATAATATTTTATACCAACTCTATATTTTAAAATGATCCACTAAGATAAATTTGAAGTCTACATATCATCATTTTCCTATTGATCGTACATATGTATGGAAGACAACCTTCAAGTCCAAAGAAATAACTTAGGGATGATCTCCAAAATGCTAGAGAATACTTGGGACATAAGGGAGTGGATACCACTTAACATGATCTAATTATGAACACAACTAATCTTGATACTTAAAAAAACATCCTCGACCTTCAAAATAGTCAAGGTATCCATTTTCCAAAGATATAAAATCCAAAAACTATTTATTATCCTTTGACTCTTATTGCCTATTAAATAAAGGAGATATATTTAGAGGAAGAAATATTTTATGAAATATATCAAGTAGAAAAGGATGTTTTGTAAGTATAAGGTTTGAGAAATAATTGTTAAAGATTGTATAAATTTTTAATTTCTTACACATGGTTGCAGGGAGATTGGACAAATGAATCCTTCATTATAAATGTATCTAACTCAAAACAAACAGCAATTTATTTATCAAGATTAATAGAGTACCTAATAGGTTTAATCTTAAATTAAAATACATGTGGTATTAATATTTAGAGTTTTAATGCCAACTAGAAAATTGGTAGCAAGGTTTTGACCCAAGACAAGACTTTTTGACTTTCAAAATTTGTCAAATTGTGAGATTATGAAAAGAAAATTTCAGAGTATGGAAAACAAAGGTGTTTGGTAATGTATTCAACGAAATTATTTTTCAAAATATGAATTATAATTGTTTAATTCCATGAACTAGTCATCTTTTGTGACAACTCAACAATTATGAAACTAAGAGTTGTTAGGAAAACTTCTTGATATGTACTAATAGGAAATTTTATAGAAGTATAAATTTATGGAGGCATGGATAAAAGAGGTAAATATAGATAAAAAACTAATACAGAAATCAACTATATAAATGAAATAATAGAATATATTTTCAAGATGATAAATGTTGATGGATTGATTGAAAGAAGGATAAATTAGATGCTAAGTGAGTTCCACCACATCTTGGGATTATCAAACTCAATTTTGATGAGGTATCTTAAGGAAATATTTTAGTGGATAGTGATAGATTCCTACTTAATTATGCTTAATAAAACCCTACATGGAGGGATTATTTTTTCCTCAACAAACTTACTAGAAATGAATTGGAGGCCATTGCACTAAAGGAATGGGTATAAAATTGTCTAAGGATAAAATGTTTCTATGAATCCTTGTGAGGGAGATTATATAATCATTACAAATGCATTTACTAAAATTTTAAAACTAAATTATAAGATAAATAATATCCTATGTGGATTTTCACCATGGCATGTCTCTTCTCTCATATTTAAACATTATTTTTAGGAGGCCAATTAGGAGGCATATCTGTTAGATAATGATATAATTGGGAAGATTCATTTTTCATTAATATTCAATAGCAAATTAGAACAATGGTTGATTTTATGAAAAATTTTACAATCTAGAGTCAAGTCTTAGAGATGCTAAGGTCAACCTAACCTCATTTCTAAAAAAAAGGGACCCTTGTATCAAATTAAACAAATTTATTAATTGAATATTATAATATACTTGGTCATAGTATTATTAGCATGATTGTACATTACTTTTATTTTAATATCATCCACACAATGGTCTAGCTAACTTATTTGTTCATTATTCTGCTTTAGTCTTATATAAAGTGCTAACATTGGATATTTGAGTTTCAGGCTATAGGTTTAATGGAGCCCATTTGGGAATAAACATACTTATCATTTTATGTTTCAATGTTAAATTGATCTTTTATTAAACCTTGGTCTATAATTGATGTATTGAATTCATGTTTTTGAAATTCTAGACTAATACTTTATCTAGACCTTTTGATTCAAATTTAAATTTGGTGAGAGTCTTTTATTTAAATTTAAGTGGGAAAAAATTTATAATACCATGGTCTTTGTTTAATTTTATCTCAAGGCTTGGTCATGTTTTATAACACAACCAAACCTTAGTCTAAAGATCATATGTAGGGCAGCTTTTATTACTTATCCTAATGCCTTATCCCAAATTTTCATCATCTTTATTTATACAATGAATCTCTAGGTTAAAACCTTATGCTAAGTCATTTTCATAGTATCCCTTTTGTTATATGTTTATCACCTTGGTCCAAAAACTTTGTGCCTGGGTCCTTTTATTATTCTCAGGGTCATTTTCATATATTATAAACTTAACTTAAAAACCTTAGACTAAAATATTCATATTTATTAATATGAAAAAAATCATGGTCCAAAGTCTTTATCTTGAGTCCCTTTTAAATTCATGGGGTCTAGTATAATTTGTTTAGAAATTAGCTTAATTATTTTATCCTAAGTCTTAAACTTTAACTTTCATTCTTCTATGTATGGATCAATCACGTTCAACTACTTGAATCCCAGTGTATGACATGCATTTAATCAAAGGACCAAGATCAAACAGAGCAAGATCAATCTTTGAAATGCTAAACCATAGATCCCATTTAAACATCAAGTACCTTAACAATGATCAATGGTACATGTTCTAGAGTACAAGTTCAAATAAATAAGTGTATCATGTCAAATATTTTTAATCAAAACTCTAAGTTAATACAATACTACCATGTGACATAACCATGGAGCCCAATACAAAGAGGTTAAAATTACCCAATATGTAATAACAATATGTATCAGGAAAAAAGAAGTGTTATTGATATTCATTCCAAACATCACGACAAAGTTTATATTTCATCTAGGCATGCATGCAGATATTAAAAAATGTTGGGTAATTACATATTGTTATCTGGAAACTTATTTAAAATATGATGCATCAAACTAATATTTGGATATTACAATGATTAAGTTCAAAAGTTAAACAAATTTTGCACAAATACATGTAAATCATGACTATTTTTAGCTAAATAAGCTAAAATATACATATATAATGATGAATTAAAGGGAAATTTACATCTATAATCTTTAATAAACTCAAATTTGTAAATAACTAATCAATATTTATAAAAAATTTCAATTACTAATCTTAAATGTTGGGAATAGACAAAGTATGAACTACCTTTGCATGAATGTCCATGGATATTCAAAGAATATATATCTCTAGCTAAAGGAATCCCAAATATTGGTTTGAAACCATGAATATCACCAACATTTACATGATTGTCCTAAATAAAACACAAATATACAAAGATTAAAGTGATCTTTAAATAGAATTCACAAAATCTAGCAAAGATACTACAAATCTAAAAAGAATAAGTAGCTTAATTATTAGTCTAAACCAAAATCTATAAATTATAACATATTTCTATGTTTCCCTAGTAGATCCACCAACTGAAGTTCCTCCTGTTGATGCCTAATTGTGTACCATAGGTGCTTAGAGTGTTTAAGAAACACTTCTCATTTTAGAATTCTTAGAATTTAGCATATGAGTTATAGGTTGTGATAATAATGTTATCTATTGGTAAAATAGAGGCAAATAAAGTGGACTATTTCACAATATTTATATTAGTTTCATGGTTGGAATCCATCCTGGCTAAATACTAAATCTATGCAAAGTCTGAAGCATCCATGCTATGAATAGTGAATATGATTATCACAACATGAAACTCATGTATTGGACTCTCTGAATTCTAAAATGATAAGTGTTTATTAAGCACTCTAAGAACTTATGGTACACATTTAGGCATCAATAGGAAGATCATTACTAGTGATAGAAGGAGGGACTTTAGCTATATCTTTGGGGGTTTGAAGAAATTTTGCTAATTTTAGTGTGTTTTGATTAAAGATTGATGTATTCTTTGCATATTTGTGCTTCTTCAAGCATAATTTTGTAAATGTCATCGATCTTTAGGTTTTTAGGCCAATATTTGGGATTCCTTTAGCTAAAGATCAATATTCTTTGGAGATGCATGGTTATTCATGCAAAGGTAGTTCATGCTTTGTGTATTCCCCGTGTTTAATGTTAGTAATAGAAATTTTGTTCAAAGATTGATTAATTCATTGTAAATTTGAGTTTATTCAAGTTTAGAGATGTAAATTTTCCTTTCATTTATCATTCTAGATGTATCATTGAGATTTTTTAATAAAAGATAGTTGTGTTTTACATGTATTTATGTAAAATTGGTTTAATGTGCAAACTTAAATATTATACTTTGAAAACATTAGTTTGATGCATTGTATTTTAAATAGGTTTCAAGAACACAAATTCTAATTACCTAAGGCAAAGCTTGGGTGAGAGAATTTCCCAAAGTCTCAAACACTTCACCGATTCAAGATAATCATGTGATCAATGTATGGATTGGTTAAGTGGTTCTTCAATCAATTTTCTAGATATAGTACATGATCTTACTCAAAATCATTAAAGGTATTTACCTTATTTTAGTCATACAGGTGTTGTTATTATTGAGGAGCAATCAAATTATTAAATGCTACCTTAAGATTGTTAAATGTTGTTCATGAAGATGTTTCCTTCAGATTGTTTCTTTTTACTCTTAGAGATGAGGTGTATGATTGGTTTGTTAACCTTTCTTAGGATTCCATAATTAGTTGGAATGATTTTGATACTTATTTTTTTGATTAATCAGTCCATATGTCCTTTATTAATAGTTCCTTGTTGTGAAGAAGGATTCAAATGAAGCTAATATAAATTTTAGTTCTAAATTGTAAAAGATGCTTAATAGAACTACAACTCCTTATATACCTATCAAGACTTTAGTTCTAGAGATTTATAAGGATGCTTTAGATCCATTGACTTCTATGTTTTTGAAAATATTTGCTAGATTCACTAATACATTAGCTTTAACCTAGGCTCAATCCATGGTAATCAATGACCAAATACAACCCCAGGGTCGAATTGCATATACTATTCCAAACATCAATCTTAATTTACCTATGCTTAATTTTGTTTCTAGTACAAATAAAAATAGACCTGCACCTAGGCTTCAAAACAAAAATCATGAGTCATTTGAGAGCATTCATGAAATGAAACTTTATGATATAGATTTGGTTGATAAGTGCCATATGCATATCAATATGGAAGAGACAACTCTAAAGTTATGACTAATCAAGGTAATGTTGCAGGGACATCTACCTTTGTACATTATTTTAATTCTCCCTTATAAGAGAAAATTAAACCTAAAGATGGTGTAGAAGAAGTAACAACTCTTCAAGATGAGCAATCCCAAGAACAAGATCATATACAAATAAACTTCTTTTCAAAAGATAGCTGTGAGGATACTTCATATAATGAAATTGATGAAATTGAAGATACTATTGAAGAATATGACCGTGAGCAATAATTATACCTAGATTTCTTGAAAAAATGTGTATCTAAGATGACCCATATTCCTAAAGATGTAAAAGAGATTTCAATTAAATACCAACAAGACATGCTCATTAGAATAAGTACAGATGAAGAAGAGTTGATAGAAATGGATATATCTCAAGTACAAGATACCCTTTCTTTAGAAGGTATCAAGAAAGATAACCCACAAAGATTTATTTTTGAAATGGAAAATACTCTTGAAGAAGATATTCACTGGAAGAAGTCATACCATGATTTCTTAAATGGAATTAAAGAGCTAAAAATGGTAGACAATGGGATATAACAACACATGGATGCTTCATCTAAGGATTTCACCAATGAACTAGAGTTTCTAAAAGATGATATTATTTTGGAGGTCCTAAGCCAAGATAAGTTTGAGCGTAAATAGATGAAATAATTATCTCTCTTCATTGAGGATAAAGATGAACCAGGTGAAATAGATCAGGAATTGTCATATGACTTCATCAAAAGGTCAAGATTATGGGACCAACATGTTTCTCATGATGAGATTCTAGATAAACTCCATTTAGTTGATCAAGATGAAGAAGCCTTTTGGGATGAATTGGAATATTTTTGTGCAAAGAGTGGTAGTCCATGTCCACCTCATAAAGAACCTAATGAAGATATCAGTGTAAGGGTACTAACCGAGCTACCATCATTGAATGAAGATGATATAAGCCACTATCTATCTATGGATGAATTGGATTTAAAACTCATGCTAAAAATTTAAAAAATTTGGAAAGAATATGATTAGGTATTAAATTCATATCTCCAATCCATGCATTTGAGAATTTCGATAGGAGACTAAGCTACATCACCTAGAATGTAAAAGCATACAAGTTCTCTTATACAAAATAAGAGGCAATTAGATGGAAGCAAGTATGTTTCAAGGTTTTGTAGTAGAGTAAATAACTTCCAATTTGGTCTAGGAGGTAATTACTTTATGGAGTTAGTGTATGTCTTTAGGTTAGTTTTTTTCTTACTTTTTTCATTCCTATCCCTGGTATGTAAATAATGTATGTATGTATATATATATATATATATATATATATATATATATATATATATATATATATATATATATATATATATATATATATATTTGTTTAATTTTTACGATTTGTTCCTTACTTATAATAAGTCATTTCAGATAGCCTTCATCTTAAAGATCACCCAACTATTAAAGAGCTTCATGTTCAAAAATAAAGGTATGACTTTTCAATATTGGTTGGTCATGGATTGTTGAAATATGAGCTTGATGTTGTAGTTTAGAGAAGATAAAAAAGACTAATGGATAGGCTAATTATTCTTTGAGATTTCAAACCTTATTCTAATCTAAGTTTGGTTTTAATAAGGATTGCACATGTAATATGCAAACTTAAATTTTTGAAGCAAATTCATTCTTGCACTTGAAAAACATTAATTCCTTAGGACAAAGTTTACATCCAAGGATGATTGTCTAAAAATTAAATATTTGACCAAATCCCTAAACCTAGATAGTTTATTTTATAACCTTTTCTATGAAATCCAAAATAATCTAAGAATACAAAAATAAGATCTTTATTGCAAAAATCAAAAGTTTTCTAGGCAAAAGTGATTTTGGTAATCTCCATAAGGGTTATAGATGTCTGATTGGAAGTAGATCAAGGCCTTGAGTGGATCTAAAGGAATCTATGTTAGGGCTATGGATGTTTGGTTGGTAGCAGAGCAATGCCCAAGCCTTCCTTGAGCTAAAGCATGGTTATTAATGAATATTAAAACATGCTAAAAGTCAATGTTACTAATTAAAGTCATGAACCTATAAGTTATTCTCTAAATCCGGTTACAATAGATGAGTGGAACAGAGCACACATACAACATGACTGAGTTTTGATGTTTGATCTTAATTATGCATATGCAAGATTTGTTCTAACCATGAATTAATCTTAATAATTGTGCCTAATCAATTGGAATGAGTAGCTTAATTATTAGTCTAAACTAACATATCTAGATTATAACATATTTATATGTTTCACCTAGACGTCACCATTTTTGAAGTCAACATAACCCCATTTATAAAAAATAGGGACCTTTGTGTCAAATTTTACAAATTTGTTTCTTTAAGATTAAAATACGCTTGGTCAAAGTATCATTAGCATGATTACATAAAATTTTTATTTGAAGATCATCCATACCATGATCTGGCTGACTTATTTATTCGTGGTTCTTCTTTATTCTTATCTAAATTGATAACATTAGATATTTGAGTTTCAAACTATAGGTTTAATGGATCCCATTTGAGAAAAAACATACTTAGGGTTTTAGGATTCAATGTTAAATCTATCTTTGATTAAAACTTGGTCTATAATTGATCAATTAAATTCATGCTTTTAAAACCATAAACTAATGTTTTATGTATACCTTTTGATTCAAACATAAATTTGGGTGGATCCTATTATTTAAGTTTAAGTGGGAAATAATTAATAATACCATGGTCTTAGTTTAATTTTTATCCTAAGGCTTGGTCATGTTTTTCAGCACAACCAAATCTTAGGCTAAAAATCCTATGCAGGGTCACTTTTATTACTTAGCCTTAGGTCTTATTCCAAAGTTCCATCATATTTATATATACAATGAAACCCTAGGTTAAAACCTTATACTCAACCATTTTCACAAGATCCCTTTTGTTCTATGTTTATCACCTTGGTCAAAAATCTTCGTGCCTAGAACCTGTTATTATTCTTGGGGTCCTTTTTATATGTTGCAAATGTACCTTAAAAACCCTAGACTAAAATATTTGTATTTATTAATATGAATAAGTCCATGGATCAAGTTCTTTATGTCGAGTCCCTTTTAAATCAATGGTGTCCCACATAATTTGTTTATAACTTAGCTTAATGATTTTATCGTAAGTCTCTAAATCTTAACATTCATTCTTGTATGCAGGGACCAATCACATTCAACTAATTAGATATCAATCTATGGCCTACATTTATGTGGAGGACCAAGATCGAATGGAGTGAAATCAATCATTTAAATGTTAAATGATGGAGCTCTAGTTAAACATTAGGTACCTTAACAATAATCAATGATATGCATTCTAGCATACAAGTTAAAATCAAAGGACCATACCAAGTCAAATATTTTTAAGCAAAGATATTATTTAATGCAAGATTACCATGTGCTATAATTGTGAAGCCCAGTAAAAAGAATCCATAAGCATTAAGTAGTCGACACATGACACATGCAAAGTGTAGAGTGAAATAGAAGATGACAAGTGGTAGGCTTGGTGGATAGTCTCCATAACTATGTTACAATTTATGGTCACATAACTGTCATAGATATTCCTATGAACATCAAATCATGGTCATGAGGATGTCAATATTAACATAGTAAATAGCCTGGATAATGTATTTAAAATTGATAGTCATGAAAACGTCAAAGACATCCCCACAAACATTAAATTATGGTCACAAGGATGTCAATTTTAACATAATAAACATGTATCCAAATTTTAAAAATCAACAATTATTTTTGGACAGTGATGAATAGAATAACTGGGGATGTCATGGAATTGCCATGTCAAAGCTATGTGAGTGTAATAGGCCAAATTAGAGACCCTAGGGACCTGGTATTGTAAAGGTTTGGGATATAACCTCAAAATGTTTGAACTAACTATTCCATTAAAGCATTATTATCCTTGAGTATCTTGAAGATGGGTCCATGCATGTACTAGGTCAAGAGCATCAATGAACCATAAAGATCTTGTAGCAGCTAGAAAGTACTAAGTTAGATGAAATAAGAATATTTTTATTGTAACCAACATTGTATGATATTTTGAAATAGAATATTCTTTTGTATAAATATGTGCAATTTGTAAGAGCACATTTTATATAGTCAATTCATTAGAAAAGGTCATTTATTCTAGAATGTAATAGAAAGGACACCTATCCCATACACTTGTAAAATTGTAATTAGATTGGGACTGAATAACATGCTTCTTTGCATCTTATAAAAGGAGCATTTACATTTGTAAAAAAAGGGGGGAACTTTTAGAGCCAAAATTACTTTGTAAAATTGGAGTAAACAATACAAGAAAAGAATTCTACAAATATTATCTAGTATATATCTGTGCATTCGCTATCATGGCTTTTCTCTCATCTGTTCATTCTTATTGCTAGATTTGAAAGGTTCTTATGGATTCTTGGTGTGTAATTTTTATTATAGAGTTTTTAGCTTGTGCCAATACTAGGTTAACTGAAAGTTTTTAGGTTCATTTCATTTTCTTGCTCTTCTTGCATTTGGGACATCTATTTGTTTGTAAGGGTAAATATTTAAAGTGAGCCTCGCTCTTATCTACATATTTTCGTGCCTTATTTAGAAGTTTATTTAATGTGATTTGGGCTAAGCTATTTCACATCACATATTGGTTTTTAATGTATGCCTAGATGAAATCTGAACTTTGTCACGATGTTTGGAATGAAGATCAACACCATTTTTTTTGCCCTACCCTTCCTTGTACTCCCTTTTTAACTTGATCACCTTAGTTTAGCTTCATGTTATAAATATCATCTTATATTAATTCTTGTGTTAGCTCTTGGTCATAATTCACTACGCTTAGCATAGTATACTACATATTTTCCATAAGGATCCATTATTTGTTAATGGTGGCTCCCAACTACCAACTAATATAAATGTTGTGAAAGAATCAATTTTTTCTACCTTTATTCCACTAACAGATAATAGGATTATTGTAACCTACAACTCATGATTTGAGTTATTAAGAACTCTAAAATGTGAAGTTTTTTAAAACGCTTTGGGCATCTATGGTACATATTTATGCAGCAAGTCGAGGAGCTTTGATGGTACTAGAGGGAGGGAAAATACCTTTTATGATTTTGAGGAATATCACGTACTATATATGGCACGTTGATTAAAGAACCACCTAGCCAAGCCATACCTTGAACACATGAGCACCTTGAACTAGTGAAGTGTTTGATACTTTGGGAATTTCACTCACCCAAGTCTTGGCTTGGGTAGTTCAATCTTGTTATCTCGAAACTTATTTAAAATATGATGCATCAAACTAATCTTTTCAAATTACAATGATTAGGCTTGGATGTTAAGCCAATTTTACACAAATACATGTAAAACAGGACTATCTTTATCTAAATAATATAAAAAACACATATAAAGTGATGAATGAAAGGGACCTTCACATCTCTAAGCTTGAATAAAATAAAATTTTCAAAGAACTAGTCAATATTTGTAAAAAAATGCTATTAGTAACCTTAAATGTGGGGAATACATAAAGTATGAACTACCTTTACATGAATGTCCATGGATCTTCAATGAATATCGATCTTTAGCTAAAGGAATCCTAAAGACTAGTTTGAAACTATGAAGATCATGAACCTTTACATGAGTATCCTAAATGAAACACAAATATGTAAAGAGTAAGGTGATCTTTAAATAGAATTCACAAAAATTAACAAAGATACTACAAATATACTAAGAATAAGTAGCTTACTTATTAGTCTAAACTAGAATCTATGAATTCTAACATATTTTTATGTTTTTCCAGTAGATCCATCAAGTTAATTTCCTCTTTTTGATGCATAAATGTGTGCCACACATGCTTAGAGTGTTTAAGAAACACTTCTCATTTTAGTGAGTTATAGGTTGTGATAATCATGTTATCTATTGGTGAAATAGCGGCAAAACAAGTGGACTATTTCATAATATTTCTATTATTTTGGTGGTTAGGAGCCACTATGGCCAAGTGTAGATCTATGTAAAGTATGAAGCATCTATGCTAAGAATAGTGAATATGATTATCACAACCTAAAACTCATGCACTAAATTATCTACATTCTAAAATGAGAAGTGTTTATTAAACACTTTGGGAACCTATGGTACAAATTTAGGCATCAAGAAGAGGAGCTTTACTAGCACTTGAAGGAGGGCCTTTAGCTATATCTTTGGGGGTTTGAAGAAGTTTTTTCTAATTTTGGTGTGTTTTGATTAAAGATTGATGTATTATTTGCATATTTATGCTTCTTCAAGCATAATTGTGTAAATATCATCAATATTTATGGTTTTAGACCTATCTTTGGGCTTCCTTTAGCCAAAAAATGATATTATTTGAAGATTCATGGACATTCATTCAAAGGTAGTTCATGCTTTATGTATTCCCCAAGTTTAAGTTTAGTAATAATAACTTTTTACAAAGATTGACTAGTTCTTTGCAAATTTGAGTTTATTCAAGCTTACAAATGTAAATTTCCCATTCATTCATCATTATAGATGTATCATTGAGATTATTTAGTTAAAGATAGTCATGATTTACATGTATTTTTGAAAAATTATCTTAATGTGCAAACTTAATCATTGTACTTTACAAAGATCAATTTGATGGATCATATTTTAAATAGGCTTCATCATCACAAGATAGAATTGCCTAAGGCAAGGATTGGGTGAGAGAAATTCCCAAATTTTCAAACACTTCACTAGTTTAAAGTACTCATGTTTTCAAGAAATGGCTTGGTTAGGTGGTTCTTCAATCAATGTGCCAGGTATAGTACATGATTTTCCTCAAAATAATGAAAGGTATTTTCATTATTTTAATTATACAGGTGTTGTTACTAATGAGAAGCACATAAAATTCTTTACGGCTACCTTAAGATCGTTAAATGTTGTTCATGAAGAGTTTTCCTATAGATTGTTATCTTTTACTCTTAGAGATGAGGCATATGATTGGTTCCTTAACCTTCCTAATGATTCCATTATTAGTTAGAATGATTTTGATAATTATTTCATTAATCAATTTGTAAATACCATTACTCCATATGTATTTTATCAATAATTCCTTATTGTGAAGAAGGATTGAAATGAAACCATTAGACATTTTAATGTTAGATTTTTGAAAACACTTAATAGAACTATATCTCCTTATAGATATATCGAAGCTTTAGCTCTAGAGATTTATAATGATGTTTTAGATCCATTGACTTCTATGTTTTTGAAATGATCTGTTAGAGTCATTGATATATTAGCTTTAGCCTATGTTAAAGCTATGGTAATAGATTACCAAATTCAACCCCAGGGTCAGATTGCATATAATATTCTAAAATTCAATTTTAATTTGATTATGTTTAATGTATTTTCTAATATATATCAAATTAGACTTACACCTAGGCTTCAAAATAACAACAACAACAACAACAACAACAACAATAATAATAATAATTCATGTGAGAGCATGCATGAAATGAATCTTTGTGATATAGATTTGGCTAACCAGTGCCATGTTTTTTAGCTATCATTATTGAGTGAATATAATATAATCAATTATTTATGGATGAATTAGAACTAACAGTTCTGATACAAAGCTTTATAATTTAGGAAGAAGATGATTGGGTCTAAGATTTATATCTTCAATCTATGCATCTGAGAATGCTGATAGGAGACCAAGCTACAACACCTAAAAGGCAAAAGTATACAAGTGGTCCTATCCACAAGAAGAGGCCATTGAATAGAGGCAATCATGTTTGAAGGTTTTGTAGTAGAGTAAATAACTTTCCATCTGATCTTAGAGGTAATTATTTTATTGAGTTAGTGTAGGTCTTAAGGTTAGTTTATTTCTTGTTTATTTCCTTCATATCCCTAGTATGTAAATAATGTCTATATATATTTGGTTTAATTTTTTGATTTATTCCTTGGTTTAAATAAGTCCTTTTAGATAACCCTCATCTCAAAGATCACCTAACTTTGAAAGAGCTTCATATTCAGAAATAAAGGTATGACTTCTAAACATTAGAAGATCATGGGTTATTGAAATATGAGCTTGATATTATAGTTTAGAAAAGATATCAAAGACTGACGGATAGGTTAATTGTTCTTTGAGATTTTAAACTTTGTTTTGATCTAATTTTGGTTTCAAGAAGGATTGTACATGTAATATGAAAGCTTAAATTAATGAATTAGATTCATGCTTTCACTTAAAAACCATTAATTGTCAAGGATAAAGTTTAAAGCCAAGGATGATTATCTAATAATTAAACACTTGGCCAAATCTCTAAACTTGGATAACTTGTTTCACAACCTTTGCTAAGAAAGCCAAAATGGTTTAAAAATACAAAAATAAGATATTTATTGAAAAAACCAAAAAAATTCTAAGCAGAGGTGATTTTGATAATCTCCACTAGGGACATGGATACTTCAGTGATAGTAGAGCAAGGCCTTGAGTGAAGCCAAAGGCATCTATGTTGGGGCTATGGATTCTTAGCTAGAATTAGAGAAATGTCCAATCCTTCCTTAAGCTAAAACATGGTTCTTAATGAATATTCAAACATGATAAAAGTCAATTTTAGTGATTAAAGTCATGAATATAGAAGTTGTTCTCTAAATATTTTGGCAATCAATAAGTGGAATCAAAGCACACACATAACAAGACTAAGTTTTGATGTTTGATCCTATTTTTGTGTATACAAGATTATTTATAACTAGGAATTGATCTTAATAATGGTGCATGATCAAATGAAATAAGTATCTTAATTATTAGTCAAAACCAAAATATCTACATTATGACATATTGCTATGTTTCCCATAGAAGTTTCCATTTGTTAAGGTCAACATACCCAAATTTCTTTAAAATAGGGACCCTTGTGTCAAATTATGCAAATTTTTTACTTGAAGATTAAAATCTACTTGATCAAATTATTATTAGCATGATTTCACAAAAAAATAAAAATAAAAATTTGAAGATCATCTGCACCATGGTTTGGCTAACTTATTTATTCATGGTTCTGCTTCAATCTTATCTAATGTGCTAATGTTGGATATTTGAGTTTCAGGTTGTAGGTTTTATGATTCAATGTTAAATTAATATTTTTTTAAACTTTGGTTTATAATTGATCAATTAAATTCACATTTTGAAACCCTAGACTAATGCTTTACCTAAACCTTTTGATTCAAATGTAGATTTGGTGGGAACATTTTATTTAAGTTTAAGTGAGAATAAATTTATAATACCATGGTCCTAGTTTAATTTTTATCCTAAGGATTAGTCATGTTTTTCAACACAACCAAAACTTAGGCTAAAAATACTTTGTAGGGTCACTTTTATTACTTTGCAAAAGTCCTTATCCAAAAGTTCCATCATGTTTAATTATACAATGAAACCCTAGGTCAAAACCTTATGCTAAGTCATTTTTTTGATGTCCCTTTTGTTCAATAATTATCAATTTTGTCAAAAATATTCGTGCCTAGGTCCTTTTGTTATTCTCAGGGTCCTTTCTATATGTTGTAAACTAAATTAAAAACCTTAGATTAAAATATTCATATTTATTAATATGGATAAAACCATAGTCCAAAGTCTTTATGATTAGTCCCTTTTAAATTCATGGTGTCCCATATAATTTGTTTAGAACTTAGCTTAATCCTTGTATCCTAAGTCTTGAATCTTAAATTTCATTCTTCTATGTAGGGACTAATAACATTGAACTATATAGATCCCAATCTATGGTACCCATTTAAGTAGAGGACCAATATTAAACAGAGTGAGAACAATCATTGAAATGTCAAACCCTGGAGCTTATTTAATAATCAAGAAACTTAACAATGATCAATGGTATGCATTATAGCATACAAGTTCAAATCAATAGGTTATATCAAGTCAAAAAATTTAAAACAAATCTCCAAGTTAATGTGAAACTGCCACATGGCATAACTATGGATCCTAGTACAAAGAACCTAGAATTACCAAACAATTGACACATGGCACATGCAGAGCTAGAGTGAACCATAGGATGACAAGTGCTAGGCTTGGTGGATAGTCCCCATTACTATATTAAACTTTATGGTCATGAAACTATTAGATATGTTCCCATGGATTTCAAATGATAGTCATGAGGATGCCATTCTTAACATAGTAAACAACCTTGATCATGTGTTTCAAATTGATGACCATAGGACCATCAAAGATATCCCCATAGATGTCAAATGTCAGTCTCAAGAATGTTAATTTTAACATAGTAAACTTGGATCCAAATTTTAAAATGAAATAGTGACTTTGGATAGTGATGAACATAATGATCCTAGGATGCCATGAAATATCCATATCAAAGCTATGTGAGTGAAATAGGTCAAATCAGAGACCTTACGAACCTAGTATTATAAAGTTTTGGGATCTAAGATCATAATTTTTGAACTAACTATGCCATTAGATCAATTTTATCCTCGAACAAATTGAAGATGGGACCATGCCTATACTAGGCCAAGAACATCAAGGAACCATAAATATCTTGCACAACAATTAGTAAGTACTAAGTCAAATGAAATAGGAATATTCCATTTGTAATTAGCATTGTATGATATTTAGAAATAGGATATTGTTTTGTATAAATATGTTCAATTTATAATAGCATACTATCTATAGGTTAGTTCATTAAAAAAGATCATTTATTCTAGAATTTAATAGAAAGGACACCTGTCCCATACACTTATACAAATGTAATTAGATTAGGACAGATTGACATGCTTCCTTTTATCTTATAAGAGGAGCATTATCATTTGTAAAAAAAGGGGGGAACTTTTAGATCCAAAATTACATTGTAAAATTGGAGCAAAAGATATAAGCAATAAATTTTGTAAAAATTGTCCAGTATTTGTCTATGTGTTTGCTATCATGGCTTTTATCTCATTTTCTCATTCTTATTTCCGATTTTGAATGATTCTTATGGATTATTGGTTTTGACCTTTGATTTTATAGTTGTTAACTTATGCCAACTATAGGTTGACTAAAATTTCATAGGTTCATATTATTTTCTTGCTCTTCTTTCGTTTGGGCAAACATTATTTGTTTGTAGGGGTAAATATTTTAAGTAATCCTAGTTCTTATCTACATATTTTCATACCTTCCTTATAATTTTTTGCAATGTGTCATGTGATTTGGACTAAATTTTTTCACTTTATGTATTGGTTTAAAGTGCATGCCTAGATGAATTTTGAACTTTGTCATGATGTTTGGCATGAAGATCAATAACATTTATTTGTACCCTACCCTTCCTTTTACTACTTTTTCAATCTAATCACCTTAGTTTAGATTTTCATTATAAATATCCATATTGGATTAGCTCTTGATCATAATTCACTACTCTTAGCATAGTATACTGCATATTTTGCATAAGATGTGTTATTTGGTCATAGTGGCTCCCAACCACCAACTATTATAAATATTATGAAATAGTCACTTGTTATACCTCTATTCCACCAATAGATAATAGTATTATAACAACCTTAAACTCATGCATTGAGTTCTTAAGAAATCTAAAATGAAAAGTGTTTCTTAAACACTTTAGGCCCCTATGGTACACGTTTAGGCATCAACAAGAGGTAGTTAGATAGTGGCATATTTTTATAGATATGGAAGAATAAGGAGAAATCGATATAATCTTTATTACTTGTTTCATATATATTCTTCCACTTCAATCAAATGTGAAAATATGGCCTCAATTACTGATCTCCACCAATTAATCAAACTTAATCTTGATCTAAGGCTTTAGTTAGAATTGCTTTAATTACTAAAGGATTCAAAACACATTTCTAGGAGAATGATCCTTTTTAAAAAGCAATCAAGGGGTTTCTCACTTTTTATTCCTTAGCTACTACGAAATGTGTGGAATGCCACATTGACCTCAATGCATTAAAAAAATTATGAGAATGCTTCAAATTTTCTTTACTTCATTTAAAATTCTTACTTTATTAATAATTTATATTTTTAGCTCAGATTTATTATACATCTACCCTTGCATTTGAATAATTTATTTATTTGTGCATTTGAACTACTCATCATTATCATGTAATGTCCCATGGGGTAATTGTTTTTGTAAAATTGTATTTTTATTGAAAAGGGTGTGTTAAACCCTAACCCTCTTCTAATGATTAAAATAAATTAATTCTTTTTAAAAAATTATAAAATACAAAAATATTGAAACACATGAAAATTATATATATATATATATATATATATATATATATATATATATATATATATATATATATATATCATGTTTATCTATCTCTGCTAGAAGTGTTTCATATACATGATTTATACATGTGATTTTCATGTGATTAGTTAAGTGGATGAATTTAAGGATATACAAGTTATATATGATCAAGGAGTTTCATATATTATATGTGTCACAATTGATAAGTGTTTTGGATAGGATTGAATGCATACAGCTTAAGCTATATGGAGCAGTGAAATATGAAAAATAACTAAAAGAGATTAATCTTATCTTCAAAAGCAAAATGTTGTATTAACATCATTCATAGTGAAAAATTACATATGAAGGTACATTATATAGTCAAGAATTAGGTCACCCAAAAATATAATTAAGTCAACTCACAATTAGAAAATGAATGAAAGGATGTTTCCCCTAATAACCAATTATTAACCTAAGTAAACTAATTATATTATGTAGGTAAAACTACATAATGGGAAAAAACCATACATTATCACCCTCTTTAAGCATAGTTTATGTGTGTAGAACAATTGGGTCTTGGAAAAAAGGCACAGTGAGATACCTAAGTACGTAGAGATGATCCCCAAATAGGAATAAGTTCAATTTTCTTGAAGCCCAAGGAGATCATAAAAATGAATATAATTTCTCTCAGTGAAGGGTTTGGTGAATATATGATCAATTTTCTCTACATTATAGATGTAGTGGAGATCAATGAGGACCACCACTCAGAGACTTAAAAATATATTCCTCATCCTCTAAAGATATTCAAGGAGAAGATGAGATGATTCCTCATCACTACTCTCATCATCATAACTAAATAAATAATATGGATCATTAGGAAAATATTTAGATAGATCTAAATCATAAGAATTATCATCAAATCCCAATACATCCAAGGAAGAGAGAGAGGTGATGAGTATGGATTTTGAAGGATACTCTTGAAAATAAACACTCCTATCAATTAATAATTCATTAGTAGTGGCATGGAGAATCTTATATCCATTAACACACTTAGTATATACAACATAAATGCAATGATGACTCTGAGGTTACATTTCCTTACATTTCTTATTCAAAATATAGGTCATAGAAGGAGATCTAAATATTCATATGTTATTCACTATGGGTTTTTAACCACTCTAAGGATAAACATAAGAGACTTGGAGTGTAGTATATAGTTGGCCATTTCATTCAACTACTTTTTCATGTGCTCTACAACACCATTTTGTTAAGGACTATATAGAACTATACACTGTATTTCAATTCCCTTGGAAGTGAAAAATTGTTCAAAATTATTATTGACATACTCACCACCATAATCGATGCACAAAATATTGATGGACTTACTTGAATATGTTTATACAAGAACCTTAAAGTCTAACTTATTATTTTTAGGTATAATGAAGTTTTATTCCTATTCAATAAATAGGTTTGAGACTAATAAATCACTAAATAATATGAATTATTTAATCCACTAATTTGTGTAAACAAATTATATTTTTTCCTTTTCTAAAATAGTAATAAGTGAGAGAAAATATGGCTTAGCTTATTATAAGCTATTACAATTAAGATAGAGTTAGATACTGGAGGAACAAGACTAGGACATTATTATGAATAGGAATCTAGAGTTTGTTTCTTGATTAGATAGGACCATAAAAAATAAAACACCCTATTGTCTAGTGCTATAGTCTTGGTCTTGTTGTTATTGTAAAAAATGCTCACAGAGATCTAATTTTAATAAATTTTATTTGTGACATCTGTGTGAGCTTGTGTACCACATTTTAGATCCCCACTGTCAATAAAACTTAGTGTAGAGTTTATTCTTCATGTGATTGTGTCTTTTATGAAATTAAATATAAATTTGGTAAATAGGGAAAAGGGGTTAGTGTGTAAAGGATATGCTAGATGTACTTCACACCCCATGTGTGAGCACACTACGTATATACCAATACTCTGAGGAGGGATCAAGTTATATGTAGTTCTCCCATTGAAGTTTTTGGTATAATAGTGTGATGAAAATATAATTAAATGTGAAATTGGGTGTAATGGGAATGACTAGGGACTGGTATAAAGGTTTGAATAAGCTTGAAATACTATTTGATGGGTGTATGCAGAGAATAGGGAAGAGTGATTAAGTAGTCTTGTTAATATTCTTACTTCTCTCTTGTAAATGAGTGCCAACCCTTCTAAATGGACTTTGAATGACTTTTATAGGGGATTTAATTATCATGGGTTAAATGAATTCACATTAGGATGACATGAATTTGGATAAGGATATGGAATAAAATGGCCATTATAAGGCAAAATACACTTGGACAACAATAAATAATAAGCTAGAAATAGGACACCCTGAGTTTCGATGTTTTAGTATAAGTTTGGGTGCTATTATATTCAAGGTAGGAGACATAGGGGAATGGATTTGTCATAGAAAGAGTAATCTAGGTATGTAAGGGTTCAATTTGGAAGGCTATAAATGACATGGAATCAGTGAAAAGATGCCTCTGAGGGTCATGAGAGCAAGCAAGATGGACCAATAGATTGGGTATTATTAGCCATACTCAAGTTACCAAATTTTACATTTTATATGACTAAATTTTCTCCCTTTTATTCTAGTGATGTAGCAAAGTGAAATACTATGATAAACAAAAAATAAAAAGCATAGCTGAGCTTACCTATAAAGGTGAAGCTCATGAAGTTGTGTTATGTTAGATGTGCATAGAGAGACATTGGTGTGAAGTGTGAATCTAAAATGAACAATATAGAGTAGATAAGTCCTTAATAGATACATTATATCTAAAATAAGAATGTACACAAGTTGGGTAAGAGATAGAGGAAGAGAAAGGAATAGATACACCTAACTAGGTACATGAACTAAAATAAAACCTTTTGTGATGTTGGATTGTACTGGGTGTTTGTTGTAACAAAAGGAATATTGTGAATGTAGATAGGTGTTCAATTTCATATAAGAGGCTTAATAATGAAAAGGTAGGCCCTTTGGCTTCACCATCACCATCTAAGTGAAGCTAACAAATTATGTGTATGTAAAATGATGCTTGGACTGTGTGTCCAATCCATCTGAATAGGTGTCTCAAGAATACAAAGGCTATCCCTTTAGCTCCATCATTTCCCCATGAAGTTAAAATATGAAGTAATAATGGTATGAAATAGATGTCATATGCGATGGATCCTAAAGCCCATGAATGTATTGTGATTTGACAATGTTAGTGTGGATAGCAGATTATATGCTAGAAACTAGGCCACTCTTAGCCATTTCAAAAGATGGAGATTAGGCTTATATGAAAGTGACTCTAAAACTAGTGCAATAAGCTCATGTGGAAGACAAATCAATAACTTGGGTACTTGGGAAGTTAAGAATGTATGAAATCTGAATTTGAAAAATGATTCCAACCACCTATAGATGGACTAAGACATACAATTGCTAAGAAATGCTTGGAAAATAAACTAAACTCAAAAAGGGTGAGAATTAATGTGTTGTGCACATTGCACCCAATCACTGATGTCTAGAATAGGGATTCTAATATAAAATTTATATCAACTACCTAAGCTAAAAATAGAAATGAGAGCCATCATGCCATGCATGATGCCCCTATATCTAGATTCTTTGAGAAAAAATGCACTGAAACATGTTGAATCTAGACTGTGGTGTGCTGAAAAACCTATGATTAAACTCACCTTTTTGTCTATTTAGAGAAAATTTGATTCTTCTATTGTATAGAAAAGAGTGCCAAAAATAGGACACCTTACTATCTAGTATTATATTCCAACTTTGGTGCTATTATCTAAGGCTAAATATAGTAACTATTGTAGATTCTCTATTGTCTACCTAATCTATTCTACCTCATCACATGTCTATATTTTATTATGAGTATTATAAAAACCATTATTTTGACCAATATGATCTCTTATCTCTATGATAAAACCCCTTTTTATTTCCCCCTCTTTTGAGGGTAGGAATCGGTATCTTGCAATGACTGCCCTCAGAAGAAGAAACCCTACAAGTGTGTTAAGCTAGAAATATACATGATATAGCAATGACATGTTGACAAGATATCTCAAGATATAGTAATGGTTTGTATTGAGAGATTTTTAGATGAATAGGTGTATGCTAGATAGATATAAAAATGTAATAACATGTGCAATGTAATGATTTAGAATTAAAAATGATAGTTGTTATTTGTTATCAAGGAGGGATTGTGGAGCATGATATCCATCATGGCATCCAAGAAATCAAGGAAATGTATAATATGGATCATGGCATTAAAAAATAAAAAAGTAATTAGGTAAAAAGAATATAAAGTAAGAAGCAAGAAGAATACAAGAGTGGCCAAGGGGCCAATAAATCAAGGGACATGGGAACATGTCAATCAAACTGGAAAGCAAGCATACAATACATGTTCAAATGCCACATACAATTGAAACAAAAAAAGCTGGTGCAAGGGCCACAAACACATAGAAGAGTATAAACAAAGGGCATTGGCTAATGTCCTAAAGCATACATATGAATAAAAGTAAATGACATTGGAAAATGTCCTAAAAAACATATAATGTAGGGAAAAAGAGATGAGAAAATGTAAACTCAGTAAGCTACACTAAGTAAAAAATGAAAGCATGTATATACTAGCAAGATAGAATAACATATAAATAATCAAAGCAAGAGTGAAAGTATGTAAGACATGTTACTACAAGACTAGGTATATGCTAGGAAATACATAAGTGTAAGATACTAGTGAAATATTGATATAATAATCTATTTGATCTAGTAAGTAATGTATATCAGCATGATAACTTGGAGTGTGTAATGTAATAATGACATAACCTAGATGGTGTGTTCATGTATAAGATGCCCCTAATGGGTATGTATATTGATCCTTGTCTCGAGTGTAAAAGTAGGATGCCCTCTCAGTACGTAAAGTAAAGCAATCAAGGATCTAGATGTTGCTGCACACACTCAAATAAGATCAAGTGAAGCATGGTAATGTAGATAAATTGATAAACAATAACATAGAATAGAAAATATAAGTCTAGCATAATAGTAACAATGTAAAGCATAAATTATGCCTATAATTGAAAGGTTTTTATATTTTTGAATTTTTTAACTATGTACAATCAACTAAAATACATTATGTACAATAAATTCTAAAAAGAGACAATGTAAAAACATATAATGAAATCAATATGTACATATTAATAAAAATGACTAGGATGGAAGGGGGAAGGGTCCAATGAAGGAGCCCACTAGGGATGGAAATGGAGTAAAGGGTCACAATATCATCAAATTCCTTGAGATCATCATCATAAGTATCACCATATGTTGAAGATGTTATGTTCATTATGTCATCATGCCAAAGGCAAATTGAAGGTTGCTCTGGTGGTAGAGAAGCTAACTTTGTTCTAGGATGTTTAGCCCTGCTAGTAGATGAATTTAATGGAAGTGGTATAGTTGGTGCTATAAGTGGTGATATATTATAAATAATACATCAATCTTATAATTTATCCAATCTATGTTGTAAGTCTATACATGAATTTGTATCATGGCTTTTAATATTATGAAAATTACAAAATGGTCAACCATCTTATTGTGATAAGTTGTTGATAGATCTATGTAATACTACAAATAATGTGATCAATCGATGATCAAGTAATATCTATAACTTAAAATATGGTTGATGTTGTGTGCTACTTGCTTGAATCTAAATAATTAGCTCTATATCCTTAGAGGTAACTATGTGAACTGTATGTTCTAAGTGATCTATTTATGGCCATGAATGTGGAGTATATCCTAAGAGTGTAGTATGAGATGCTAAAAGTGATGTAGGATATGGAATGAGAGATCTAGAGTCATTTCATTACTCTCTACGGTTGACTGGAGTAAATTTAAATCCACTAAAATAGCCATCTGTGAGTGTGGGTGTCGCATCATCACCTAAAGAATCTTATGAATTTGTATCGACATCATGTATTTATGGTAACTCAAAATTTACTATGAGGGGTAACTATGATATAGGAGTCTCATCATCTATAATAGTATAAGATAGTAATATTACAAAAGTATCTATAACTGGTGGAGTGACTATGGAATTAACTGGAACTATTGATACCAATGTCGATGATTGTGGATGTGTAACATGTGTTAGAACTATGACTGATGGATTAGCTAGAATGGTTGAAGCTACTATGACTAGAAAAATATTTGGAGCTCAAGGTATGAATTTAAGTGGGGGAGTGTGAGAAGTGCTAGTATCTTCCACCACATATGTATATATCTAATTAAGATAAATGCAATGAGGTAGTGGTTGTATTATGAGATAAGTTGTCCCATCTAGAGAAATAGTCAAAGATGAGTCTATATTTTGACAATATATAAATAGTTAGTTGTCTACTAGACATGTGTATAGATATCCAATATGGATAAATTTAATACATCATTGGAGAGAAGAGGGAATGGCCCCCATAGTATGTATCTAGGGTCATCTGAGTAAAATATTATAGTGGAAAGGACTTAGAGCGACTTGGAATTATGTAGAGAAGGTTTTTGGTCCCACCATGATATCTAAAGTAATAGTACCCAATGTCTATTGAAGTATATCATCAAAACCACAAATGTTCTTATATGTTTTTATATGGATGCCAAATCTACGTCTATGGCTTGTAAGAATGTGATAGTAAATATATTCATTCTAGAGCCACTATCAACAAGAACTCTATTGACTGTGCTAGTTTTGACTTGAACTTGTATGAATAGCTACAAATATTGATCAATAATTATTTGAGAAGGCATGTCCTCACTATCGAAATAAATTGCATCTTCTATAGTTTTTAAAGTGTTGACCATTGATGCAAAATAAGAAGGTTCTAAATCAATAGGCATAAAAGTTTGAGTGAGTTCCTGATAAAGAATGTCCTTGAGCATATTAGATTTTTTAATCAGTTTTAACATGAAAATATTAGTTGGAGTGTTTCTCAATTGATCAACAATGTCACATGCCTTATGCAAATCTTCCTGTGTAAGAGGTTTGGCCTAGAATGTGTGGGAATAGTAGGGCATTGAGGCTCTTGGGTAGGTGGAGGATGCATAATGGTATGTCGAGTAATAGATATAACTACATTATCTAATATTTGTATAGGAGTAGTAGTTATAGGATGAGAGTGAAGATAATTAATGGATCAAGGAGATTAAGGGATAAAAGGTGTTAACTAGGCTCTTTGATGATGGGTAGTGACTTGGGGAAGAGAATAATGGACCATGTATCATGACTTGACATGATGTATAGGTTCCAAGGGAGGTGAGGCAAAAGATGTATTAACATGTTTAACAATAACTTGCTTAATAGAGTCCCATATAATGAAAAATAAGAATTAAATGCAAAGAATAAAACTTTGTACTAACATATGATAGAATTCATCATTCATGTATATGATAGGGCCAATTATGGTTTCCTTATTATTTGTAAGAAATGTAAGAAAAGTTTGTAAGTAAATGAAAAACATTTGTGCAAATTGATTATGGATGTAAGGTGATACCTCAAGAAGCAAAATAGGAGATAGTATATACAACTAGGCATTTTTTTCAAAAATATTTTTGCAAAATACTATGAATTTTTTAGTTAAATATGCAATTGAAAAATTAGAAATTTATTAAAAAAATAGTGATTTAATGGGACTTAGCAGGTGCAACTAGGGTTTTGATAAAAATTACATTTTTTTGAAATTAATATGAATTTTTGAAATTTGAAGTGATTTTATGAATTTAATATGCAACTAAAACCTTGGAAAATTATTGAAAAATTACTAGAAAATTAATGGGATCTAGTTGACGAAACTATGGTTTGAAATAAATTTATTGTAAAATTTACTACAAAATTTTAAAATTTTATATTAATTTTTTTTATTTTAATATTCAATAAAAAATTAGAAATTAATGGGAAAAATCAACTAAGAATTTACCCTAGGGTTTTTAGGGTTTTTATGCAAAATTTAAAGTAAGTTATTTTCAACGAGGATTTATTATTTTTGAGAATAATGGAGTTTTCTTCTTATTTAATAAATGGTCCTAAGATTAATAAATTAGTAAATAATATGAAATAATTAAGCTAATGATTTATGTAAACAAATTGTATTTTTGTCTTTTCTAAAATAGTAATAAGTGAGAGAAAATATGACTTAGCTTATTTTGAGCTATTATAGCTGAGACAAAGTCTGATCCTATAGGAACATAACTGGGACACTATCACAAAAATGAATCTAGATTTTGTTTATTGATTGGATAGGACAACTAAAAATAGGACACCGAATTATTTGATGATATAGTCCTAGTCTTTATGTTATTATCCAAACTAATCACAAAGATCTATTTTTTTTGGGTTTTATTTGCAATGTCTATGTGAGCATGTGTATAAAATTTTAGATCCTTGCTATCAATGAAAATCCTTATAGA
>JARHVA010001205.1:3207500-3252500 GCA_037957365.1 Torreya grandis
TAAATTATTTTTAACTATTTTTATAAATATTTATTTATAAATAGATAAAAGTCACATTACAAAGGGATAAAAATTACAAGGATTGATGAGTTCTAAATTTATTAAAGTTTTCATATTACTTTTTTATTTGTCCAAACAATCTATAAGATTAAATAGTTATTTACAAATAGATCAAATAATACACACTTTGATGGTGAAGAACCTTAATTATTTAGCACATGTATATCCAAGTTTATTATTTTGTTTATAAATTGATTATCTGATTTTTATCATGTTTAATATCTTCTGATAATTGTAGATACATAATCATATGTAGATTCTCATGTACTTAACCTAAATAATGATGAATACATCACTTTTTACAACATCTATTAGTTGTGAATGATTATATTTTTGAAGATTTTTGGTACTAAACTCTGAATTATCAATTAAATTACTTCATTTTATATTAAGTTGACTCTTGCTTTAAGACTCACAATTGCTTGTTTTTACTTTCTTTTGATTTCTTAGATTTTACCTTCTTGTAGTTTAATTTAATTAGTGTTATAGTAGAGTCAAATACTTAATTTATTTCAATTATATTATGTAAATATTAATTTAGTTATTTTTCTCTTTAGTTTATGATTGTTTGTATTTTCATTGTTACATTTCCTTTTTGGGTCTATCAATGTGGCTTATTTTCATATTTATTTAGGATTGTAGTTTGTTTATTATCTTTGAAAATATTTTTATATTTTAAGACAACTTATTCTTATTGTTTCATTAATTGTTTAATCAAGTTATATCATATGACTAGGTTACATAGTTAGAATAGAAATTAAATATAGTAGTATTAAATAGATGCTAATTTTCTTGTTAAATGATTATATTTTGATAATTTTGATAATTAGATTTTAATCTAAAGTGTGAGTTCCTTGATTAGTATTTTATTTTTCAATAGATTTAAGTATTAGTTAAGATTTGATTAGGTTAAGTTACACTTTATTATTCTTTGGTTCTTATTTTGTATTAATCTTAAGTTTTTACTTGATAATTTAACTTGCTAGTTAGAGGTTAGTTCTTTCTGATTTAGATAACTTATTTTATTTGATTAGTTATGTTAATATTATTTTTGTATGATTTTTTATTTCCATTTTTAGTTATTTTATTTATCCTTTAGTTCATTTTGTTTCTTTTATTTTAACCTATTTTGTAGTTAAAAAAATATCAAGAGATCATAAACAATTTGATTAAACAGAATTACAAAGGATTAGATATCTTTATTTTAAGAGAATGTCTTATTTATAAACTTTTTCTATCAGATAGGTTAGATTACATAAGTTGTAATCTGATTTATTTTACTTATTTAATATATTTTTTATTTTCAAACAATAATTATGCATTTTAATATTTTTGACTTGTTCTTTATTTCCCATATCATTTAAAAGTCTCCTTCTATGCATCTTTAGGATCAATTTTCATACGTTAGAACCTTACGATTAAATTGGTATGATTCCATCTTAACCTTCACAATAGGAAAATGGGTTTATTTACTAGCATGACATTTTTCACCACTAATAAATTTGGGGACTTCACTAGGGAAACTTTTTCTCAAAATCTTATTTTTCTTTTTTGTTTTATTTTTTATTTTAGTTCTCTGATCTATGACCATTGGAGGTCTACCTACTATTATTAAACCTTTATTAGTTATTGTTGAAGATAAAATCCATGTTGTTTTAAATCTAGCTTAATTTTCTTGGTATAACAAAACTTATAATTTACATCATATTATTGAAGTCATAACCAAAGAGATATAATAAGCAAAAACTAGTGATTTATAAGGTAATCAACTCATGAAACACAATATAATATTCAAGAAATTATTTTTTTCAATAGGAAAGAAAAAGAATAGATATGACTTGATAATCCTCAACTTAGAATATATTTTATTTTAGATTATTTTTATCTTGAACATTTTATTATTCTTAGTTTTTGAGTGTGAAGCCTCTATTCATTAGTCACTATTCATGGGAACTATTCATAGTCACTATTAAAAGACATTAGTCATGGTGACATGGGATGCAGGTGATGTGGATGATGTGGCATGTTGGTGATGTGATGTAGAGGTGATGTGGCAAAATGGTGATGTGGTGGTAGGAACATGTAGGGTCCCAAGTGTGATCATATTAATGTGACAAGTGTGGGATGTAACACTCCACTTAAGGACATGGGTATTTTCCTTGGTGAGTCATATGGTCTTGTCTTGGAGTGTATGATTGAAAGGTTATAGTGTGAAGTGCTATGTTTGGGGGCTTCATGATTCACATGTGTGAAAAATACAAAAAGATGATTGGAATCCCTTTTATGCACATGATAAGGAGACAAGATGATTACTATTATTTATCTCCCTTACATGGTTGAGTGGGGCACATTTCTAGGAGTCAAATGGGGTGACTTGATATTGTATAAAGTAGTGGGCTTACTTTGTTGAATTTACACATGGAGACATGCATCTTTATATTGTTCATTATTCATCCACCCAAGTATGGTGCCTTTCTATCTGAGGAATGTGGGTTTCCTTGTCACTTATACACATGGGTACATCTGAGGCTCTAATGGTTACTATTGAGTCCATATGGAATATGGAGCCACATTTATCTCTCTTCTCTTCTTTCTCTTCATAAATGATTTAAAGCACTGTGCTCTCTTATTATAATGTTAATATAATTAGTGGATCATATAAGAATCCCCTTTAGGTTTATCCAATCCATGTAGTGGATCACTTAGATCCTTGGAAGCTTGAGCTTACATCATATGAGGTTAGAGTTTGGAAGGCCTATAAGCCTATCTCACCTAGATGATTGGGTTTTAAGTATCAAATGCTTGGTTATAGGTTCAATCTTGGAAGGCTAATATGTTTGGTTCATCTAGCTATATGTATTTTATCTTTGGAGATGGAGATTGGAGGCTTGTTAGCTCACCTCATAGAGATAGGGGTGGATGCCTAGATCTCCCTTAGATGCTATGAATGTTAGCATTATAAAACATGCATGTTGCAACTTAGAGGTTAGAGCATGGAAGGCTTGGTTGCAAGATTTTATAACCTAAGTGCTTGGTTATTAGAACTAGAAAGGAGTTGTTGAGAGGAGCTATTATAGAGGGATTTTTGATAATGAAATATGAAGTATGGATGTTGCCTTTGACTCATGGAATTTGTATAGATGGTTTAGTAGGGATTCCACATATATCTTCTGTAATGTATTTTCTCTCTTACTTTGTATTTTATTATATCTTTTTTTTAGTTTATTCCTTTGATTTACTTGCACATGAAGGATGTCTTTTTCATAAAATGTGGTATTAGAGCTATGGTTGTTGGTAGGTTTGTGTAAGGAGAAGCTACAAGTAAAAAGACCAAAATGTGAAACATAAAAAGTTTTCATGGAATGCAGTCTCTCTTGGTGAGGTATGAACAATATTTACTAGATGAATCAACACCAATGTGGTGTTCCTATTGAATAAGGAACTATTTAGCTTGTGGTAGAGTAAGCTAGTCTATATTAGTTTATATGGAGGGTGATGACAAGGAAGTTACCTTGTTATGGTTCTTGACTAGATATGACATATAATTTTTTGGATCCTATTACCATAATGTGTGGGTTGAGATGTGATGAAATACGTGTAGAAGATGAGGTACCAAAAACTTACATCTATACTGGATGGAGTAGTTGATGGATGGAGAAGAAAAAATTGAGACCTCAGGTTCTATGGAAGAATAAGATTGGTGTTGAATATTTTAGAGACTTAGAGACGCATTTTGTGAAGTGTTCAGTGGTTGTAGTGTAGTATAAGTGAGTAGCTAGGAGGGTTGAGATGTATTTTGATGTGAGTAGCTAGGTGGACCAATGCATAGAATAACTCTACACATGAGTTGGTTGGACATGTAATAGAGAAAGATGCAACATGATTGTATCTTTAGGGCTCAAAAACATGGTAGGTGAACTAATGCACTAATTAGTGTGACAAATTCCCAATAAATGTGTATGGGGACCATGTTTATCATAATTCATAGGATTTTTATACATATACAAGTTAGGTGTTGATTTATATGGGTTCTTTTCTCTAGTTGTAAACTAATGTCAAGAGTACGGTGTGCATGTTTTGTTTTTCATGGTTGAGTAGTGGTATGAAAAATCCTCAGTTCTACATGGTGATCTCATGATGAAGTAAAGAGTTATTGGTTTGAATAGTTGAATAATATATGGGTTCTAGTAGGCATGGTGATGTTATATATGAATACCTTCATAAAAATCCAAGATTTAATAGAGGTTGCCTCTATGTATAGATGGAATCTTGATTTTAGGTCCCAACATGCTCATTGGTGAGATGGATTAGGTATTTAGGATGAGTTGAAGTAAAAAATGAATGATGGAGATGCACAGTGGACATAAAGCAAAAAAGTCAAGTATCCCACTTCTTATAGTTTTATGAGTTATATTTTGGAGTGTCCTAGAAAAAAGGAGGATAATACATGGATGTCATGTGTATTCTATTCCTTATAAGTAGGAAGCACCAAGAATGCCATGGTGTGTGCTAGATTATATACTTCCAAGTAGTGGGAGTTTTGGCTGGTTTAAGGAATAATCTTAAAGAATGATGGAACTGTGGTGAAGTTGGAGTCACTTGAATTTGATGAAATTTTATTTGGAGAAGTAGATGTTGACAAATTTAGTCAGGGTAAACAAGTTTTAGTAGTGCATAAAACTTCTACTGAGCTTGTTTATGAGTAGCAATGGGCATTGATGACAATATTGATAGTAGTTATGTAGAATATAATTGGTAGAAGATGTAGGTGTTTGAAATTCATATGTATATGAGTTTAAATGGGATATTATTAGGTGTGAATACATTATTCATATTTAACTCATAATGGGCATTATTCATAGTCGCTATTCATCATCACTATTCATGGTCACATAGCATGTGTGTGATGTGTCTATTCATTTGTAGGTGATGAAAATTATTTATTAAGATTGTGATATGGTTGTGGGCACACAAAAGGTCTCAAGGGTGATCATGTTGATGTGACAAGTGTGGGTAATAGCACTCCACATGGGTTTGTCTCAGAGTGTATGAATACAAGGTCATAGTCTGGGGAACCATGTTTGAGGGATCCATGAATCACATGTGAAGAATTCAAAAAGGTGATTGGAATCCCATTTATGTACATGGGATGGAGACAAGATATTCAATATTTATTATTTCCCTCATATGGGTGAGTGGAGTGTATTTATATGAGTCACATGGGGTAACTTGATCTTGTTTAAAGTAATGGACCTAATTTTTTAACCTTTGACATGAGACAAGAATATTTACTGTTATTCAATGTTAATCCACTCAAGTATGGTAAATTTTTATCCAGGGTACATGTGTTACCTTCTAACTTATGCACATCAGTGCATGTGAGGCTCTAGTGGTTACTATTAATCCCATGTGGAATATGGCACCACATTTTATCTTTCATCCCTCTCTCTTTCATTGTAAAATGATATAAATCATTATATAATACTTTGTAATAGGAATCCAATTTGTGGATGATGTGATAAACCCGTTGGTGTTATCCTATCCATATAGTGGATCACTTGAATCCTTACAAGATTAAGCTTGCATGAGGAGGTTAGAGTTTGGAAGGTTTTTAATCCTAGATCACCTAGATGCTTAGGTTGTAAGCATCAGATGCATGGTTAGAGGTTAGATCCTGGAAAGATGTTATGATTGGATCACTTAGATGCATGGTATGTATACTTGGAAATGAAGCCTAGAGGCTTATTAGATTAGCTTATAAAGATAGAGGAAGATGATTGGAGTTCCCTTATATTTTATTTATTTTATCATTGTAAGATATGCATGTTACAATATAGAGGTTAGATGATGTAAGGATTGGCTGTAATATTTTCTCACTTGAGTTCTTGGTTGTTAGTATTGGAAAGGAGTTGCTAAGAGGAGCTGTTGTAGAGAGAGTTTAGCTAATGAAATATGAAGTCTGGATGCTATCTTTACCCCATGGTTTTTCCCTAGCTAGCTTAACATGGTTTCCATGTATATCTTGTGTTTTAATATAGCTTGTTTTAATTTCCACATTTGTTTTAGTTGAAAATGTAGGATGTTTATTTCCTAACACTACTGACATTTATACAACTATAAAGTTTAATTAGTCTATCCAAGTAGTGAAATTTTATCAAAATTCTAATGGAAAAACAAGTAAAATAAATACAATATAGAATCCATGACCTATTTTAGATCTTAGAAATGATAAAAATAAAAATGAAATAATTGATAATGAGTTATATTTTGATGAAGACCTTGCTCTAGATTTAGTGAATCCTTAGATTCAAAAAAATCCTATTAACATTGGTGCTAACCTAGGTAAATAATCTTCACTAAAAGAACTTAGTATTCCTATGTTGTTTAAAAATCCTAGTGAATCTTTGAAAGATCATTTGGATGAATTTAAATTAATTTTTTCAACTCTTGTTATTGTAAATGAAAACATTTATATTATATTTTTATCACAAATATTATAAGATAAATCTTACAAAATCATTATTTATCTTTCATAAAAGTGTCATCACACTTAGAAGAATATGGATGAATGGTTATAACTTTTATTTGAGAAATTTAGAAAATATTTAGATTTAGTCAATGAATTAGTTAATATATCTATAAATCCAAATGAAATGGTTTACCTATTTATAATTTGAATCAATTGATTGTAGAAAAAGATTCTATGTGATGTTAGACACTCAAAAATATTGTATAGACTATATTTTGTAATTATTTGCCTCTGAAGTATAAAATGGATTTAGAAGACAAATATGTTATGGATTATGATGAAACTAAAATTTTTTGTATTGAATATTGAAATAAATTAAAACGTGTTTCTTTTAGTGATAGAGATAAAACAAGTTTAAATTCTAATAATGTAATAAAATTAGAAGCCATTTATGGTCTTATTAATGTGCTAGTTTCCATTTACTAATAACTAAATAATAAGCCATCTATATCATGTATATTCACCCTCCATCAAAAGCTAAAATTGAAGAGAATGGTCATTCTTATAATGTATGTGAATTAGATCATGATCGTAACACTAGTAGATCTGTGAATTTTTTTAAAATATATATTCATAAAAATGATAGTATCTCTATTGATCTTCTCAATAATATAAACATGTGTATATTTTATGAATCTTTGGATAATATCAAAATTTTAATTTATTGTATTATCTATACTAGATAAAGAGATTATTCTAATAAAAAAAGAATTATAAAAACATAGCTAATATTCTATCAATTTTAAAAAAAAATTATGATAAATTTAAATGTATGTATAATAATGCTACATCAGATAATTTTAAAACTATTTCTCAACAAAATATCCCTTTATCAACTAGTTTTGATACTCCATAATATCCTCCTTACAAGTCCAAGAACTACACACACATTCATCATCCATATGTTGGTGATTATAACATTATTGATGATTTGGATACTATTAAGGTATGTGTTTCATTATTATAGTATGTTGATTTCCCTATATAACTTGATAAAATTAAAGTTACAATTAAAAACCCTAACTCTAAAGATTTGTTATGATTTCAAGAGGAAACAAAATTTTTTTTCTAAGATTTGTGATCTTTTTATTCATTAAATACCTCCCTTTAATGAATTTCTCAAAATTTCTAATAATATTATTCACATTTATATTCTACATACTAGTGTTTCTAAGAATAATTTTCTTAAATTCATTGTTGATCAATTAGGCACTTCTTATGAAACTTATAATAGAAAACATATAAGTTTTGATTCATGACAAACAAAGAGTTATGATAAATTTCATGATATTTTTATCAAAACCATACAAGATTAAATAATTATATGCATGACTTATGTTCAAGTATTAAATATTCCTAGTAATTATGTAATTATTTTAGCGATATATTGGTCAAAATTAATTAAGGATTTGATAGGTAAAGACACAACTTGGCCTCTAGTTGACAATGAGATCATTTACATCCAAAGAGAAGAATGATTTAGTAATCCTATTGATTATGTACATACTATTGTTGATTATGTGTAAATTGGAATTAGTTCTTATGATCTATTAATTTTAGATTAACCTAAAAAAATAGTAAGAAAATACCATTTCTAGAGATAGTTTATGGTTATTATATTTTTATGGATCATGTTAACCACATGGTAGTGGTACTATAATTTGTTTGATTTCTGCAGTTGGTAAAATATTTTGATATGGTTATAAGTTATATTTTGATAATACTAACAATAAATTATAATTTGAAGTGTTGTGTTTAGAATTAGAAAAGGCAATTGAACTTAATATTAAATTATTATAAGTCTTTGGATATCTTGAGTGACTAGTTATTAGACAAATTAGAAAAGTTTATATATAGACACACACACACACACACACACACACACACACACACACACACACACACACACACACACACACACACACACACACACACATATATATATATACACATACATATACATATACATACATACACACACACACACACAGATATATATATATATATATATATATATATATATATATACATATATATGTATATATGTATATATGTATATATATATATATATATATGTATATATATATATATATATGTATATGTATATATATATATATATATCTATGTATGTATAAATGTATATGTATGTATATATATATGCATGTATATATATATGCATGTATGTATATATATATGTATGTATATATATGTATATATATATACATGTATATATATGTATATATATATATACATGTATATATATATATATATATATATATATATATATATATATATATATATATATATATCATCTGAAACATTAAACTCCCTAAGTATATAAATGATATTGATAGATTTAGAATTTTCAAGTAAAGTTCAAACCTTTTGAGTATATATATATACTCAAAAGGTTTGGACTTTACTTGAAAGTTCTAAATCTTTCAATATCATTTATATACTTAGGGAGTTTAATGTTTCAAATGATAAGTTTGCTATTTTTTCTTCAAATCCTACTTTAAGTGAAAGTGAATCAATTTTTAATTTTTAATATTCTAGAAAGTTTAGACCTAAAATTCCTTATCTGAATAAAAATTATATTATTTTAAATTGTGATGAGTATATTGATTTTTTTTCTTAAAGGAAATTATTTCGATCATGTTGTTTATGTACTAAATTTTGGTGATTAGCTATAGTTAAATACTAACAAACTACTTTTGGTTTAGTTATTCTATAATCAATGTTAACTCCAAATGATTAACCTAAACTTTTATGAACTAAAGAGCCTTTTAGAAAAATAATTTTTGAACCTATTCATATTAAATTTCATACTAAGGAAGATCTTAATTTTTTATATTTATGAATATAATGTACTCTGTATGAAAATGATAAGTTTATTAAGATATTGAAGGAATTTACTGATGTTTTTTCTTGGTCCTACAAAGATATAAATTGTTATGATACCAACATAGTTAAACATGATATTTCTATAAATCATGATATTAAACATGTTAGGTAAAAGATAAGAAGAATAATGTATTTTTTGAAAGACACCATTAATAAAGAGATTGGTAAGATGATTTATGGTGATGTCATTTATCCTATAAAATATTTTGAATGGGTTTCTAATTTAGTAACTATAAAAATTTAATTTTTGTGGCATTCCTTTATGTGTAGATTTTAGAAATTTAAATAAGGTTAGTGTTAAAGACAATTTTATAGGTAAAAGATAAGAAGAATAATCTATTTTTTGAAAGACACCATTAATAAAGATATTGGTAAAAGATAAGAAGAATAAGAATAATAATCTATTTTTTGAAAGACACCATTAATAAAAATATTGGTAAGATGCTTTATGGTGATGTCATTTATCCTATAAAATATTCTGAATGGGTTTTTAATTGAGTAACTATAAAAAATTAAAATTGTGGCATTCCTTTATGTGTAGATTTTAAAAATTTAAATAAGGCTAGTGTTAAAAATAATTTTAATCTTATTAGTATTGATCAAATTTTGTAACAAGTTATAGGATCTGAAATGATGTCTTTCCTTGACAAATTTTCTATTTATAATCGAATATTGGTTAATCCAGAGGATACACATAAGACAACATTTACTAATAGTATATGAACATTCCCTTTTAATTAAATGTCTTTTGGTATTATTAATGTAAGTGTTAATTTTATAAGAGCTATGTTTGTGGATCCAATGACTTAATTGGCACAATCATTCATGTTTGCTTAGATGATATAACTATGGATTCCAAAAAGAGAAAAAACATATAGATCATTATAATGAAATTTCCACACGATGCATGAAGTATGATATTTATCTTAATCCTAAGAAATATATTAATTTTAGGGTATGTTATTTTAAAAAATGGTATTTATATCGATCTTGAATGTATAAAAATAATTAAATAACTAATAGCTCCTAAACACCAATCTAATCGTAGATATTTCTTTGGTAAAATTAATTTTGTTTATAAATTTATATAAGATCTTTTTGATAAATATATTTCGATACAAATTCTATTTGAAAAATTAGTCATATATACGGTAGTCAAGATTAATTCTACTTTTAATAACATTAAGCATGCCATTTCAGGTGCATCTATACTTACAAAACATGATTTGACCAAATCATTTATTATTTATGTAAATGCAACCAATAAAAACATAGGTGTTGTGATTACTCAAAATGATGAAAATAATTAGGGAAAACATTTTGAATATATGAGCCAAGTTCTTAAAGATGTAGAAATTAGGTATCCACTTATTGAATTTTTTTTTTGCATTATATTCCTATTTGATCGAATTGTGTTATATTTTGATTAGAAATAAGGTTTGTTTTAGTAGATGAGTTAAACAAATGGGTTAAGGGTCTCATACCCAATACAAAATATAATCAAAAGATAGAAAAACATATAAAATAAGACCAAAAATTGTGTAGAGCCATAAGGATTGAATAACCATCAATAGGAAGCTACCACATGCAAGCCATCATAAAAAACCTACAAAAAAGACAACAAAAAAATAAAACCCCAAAAGTCAAGAGTCGAAGCCCTTTGACTCTGAGTAAATAACTAACTTATTAATTCTATAGATTTCTTTGTGGTTTTACTTTCCCCTAGTTTTATTACCAATGCCTTATAGACAGTCTATTATTTCCTTCTTTTTAATCCCCACTATTCTAACTTCCAAATTTTATTGAATAATCTTCTTCCTTTCCTCCTCTCCTTCTCTACACTAATCGTTGTTTCTCTTTCTAAAATATGGGGTTTAAAAAAACATTCTCACATTTTCATCACCGTTTCTCTGATTATCTCCTTTCCCCAAGGAATAATCCTCGAGGGATAACAACAATTTTAGTTTATCAACTTCACTTGAAATTTTACAGCATAACACCCTCTAAACAAAAACCTTTTTGTAGAGATTTTACATAGACAATTCAACTTAAATAGTCAAATTATTCTTATAAGAAAAATGACCCATGCTAGTAATAGGGTCAACATATATAGGGTTTCCAATTTGAATACCTTTAGGGGATAAATAACCAAAAAAAAATTCTACCCTATCCCTATGGGCTTCTTACCCTCTCTATTTCCCAAATAATCTTTATTATCCCTAGTAGAATCTTCCTAGTAACATTGACTATGAATTGCCACCCAAACAATTTTACTCGAAAGTGGCTCCCCTCTTTTAACAATCAAAAGAGTAAGTCTTAGGTGTATAAGGTTAGCAAATGGGTCATTATTTAAATTATTTATATAAATCTATAGTGACTTTATTAAAAAAAAAGTGATGCTAATAGGATGCCCTTTGAAGAGGTTGAGGAAAAGAAAAAGATGGAAGAAAAAATCAATGTGTGTGCCCTCTTGGATTATGTATTTCATGCCTTGTAAACACATTTATCACCATTTTCTAAGAAAATCAACATAGAAGAAACCTTTCTGGTTAGAGGACTTAGGTTTTTTCTTTTTAGTACTATAAAAATTATTAAAGAACTATTCTTTCCTTTTTTATCTTTAAAGGCTTTAACCCGATTGCAAACTATACCTTAAACTTCTTTAATAATTTGTTTGGAGATGGTTATCTTAAGGCCACTCATCCTAACTTCTCTCTCAAACCATCCCCTTGAAAAATCATGAGAAATAACCACATCTTGCCCTACTATACTCTCCATGAACTTTGATAATCCACTCTTCACTCAAGGAAAGATAGCAATGTGAATTTTGAGGATTCAAGAATTTGATTTTGAATTCAAAACATCCAAGACTAAGACTAATGACTAATTAAAACACTTGGTTTAGAATATTTACTATACTATAAATATTTTAGTTTTACCTATTAGTGATTATTTGTATGTTAAGCTTCATTTTTAAATAATGAATTTTGTTGATTTGTCTATAAATTTTAAATTTGATCATAAAATAAATGATTGAGATTGTTTATTTTCAAAAGATGATTGGTATCATAATTTTTTTTATTATTTTAAAAATCAAGCATGCCCAAAAAATCTAGACAAAAAGAAAAGATGAACTTTAAGACTTCAAGATTTGAAAATCTATTTATTGAAAAACATTCTATTTTATAGAAATAAGGATGGTATTGTGTTAATATGCCTAACTCATGACCAAAATGAAAAGGTGATTAGAGAATCTAATGAAGGTAGATGTGGTGGTCATTATGCAATAAAAACCAATGTTTATTATATTTTGCATGCATGTTATTAGTTACCTACATTATTTTATAATGATTATAAATCAGTTCCTACATTCATGCCTTGCCAATTATTTTTTGGAAGAGATAAATTACATGCCATACATTTAAATACTATTATTCTTATTAAATATTTACCAAGTAGAGAATTCATTTTATATCATACATTTAGCCTCCTTATTCAACTAGTCATAGGTATATTTTGATTGATACTAATTATTTTATGAAATGGACTTAAGATAAAGCCTTATAAAGTTTAGTTAAAACTAAAATTATTTAGTTTTTGTAAATTTAATATTGTTTAGATGTGGTGTTCCTTATGAGATTATTTCATATAATGATCCTCAATTCATTTCAGATTAATATTTATAGTTTTTGGGACATTATTTTATTATTTCAAGTCATTCCTTGAAATAATATCCTAAAAGTATTGGATGTGATGAATCTATGAATAAAAAATTGATTTCTATTATAAAAATGTTGGTTTCTAAGAATAAAAATAATTGACATCTAAAGACTTTTGAAGTGATATGGGATGATAATACAATTTTCAAAGTAACTAATGACTATTATCCTTTTATGATAACTTATGGATTTGAAACCACTTTGCCAATTTAACTTCAAACTTATTTTTCTTGAATTACTTTATAATATTTATCGATATTTACAAATATGATATATTAAAGACTTAATGATATAATAAATTTGGATGAAACCAAAGACACTATTTTACAAAAGTTATAAAAGGTTAAACAATATTAAAGAAGTTTTTTGACAAAAAGGTTTTTGGTAAATGTTTTAAAATTGGTGATCTTGTTCTTTATTAGGATAAACTACTCAAGGACTTATGTAAATATCGTATGTTTGGCTTTGTTTGTCTTAGTCATTATAAAATTATTGTTATTTTTGAAAGTAATGCTTTTCATTTACATGATTTAGATTAAATTTTTTTGTGTTATTCAATTAATGGACATTATTTAAAGTAAGTTCATAGATAATTTTCTTTTATTTTATTTTTTATTTTTTATTTTTTGGTTTTCATTGTTTCATTTTTTGTTTACTTTAGTTTTAATTTAGTTTTGGTAGTTTGTTTTCTATTTTATTTTATTTTTGTTTTAATTTTGTTTTAGTTTTTGGTAGTTTGTTTTCTATTTCTTGTCGATGGATTAGAATTTGGATAAAAAGTGAAGTATTCATCATTCTAAAGATAATTTACTATGAGAAATACATTATAAATATAAGTTTTGATTATGTTGAATAATTTCATTTGATTATTATCAAGATTTTATTTTATGAATAAACATAAAATGAATATCAATATTTTAAAATCATTAATTAATTTTTAACATATGTATTCAAGGCTATACATTAGCTATTTATCTAATCGTAAATTCACCATTTAATCTATTCTTTTCTTCATGCCATGCTAGATGAAAAATTTATACCTTAACATATTTTATAATTTTAAAAGGTGTTCATGTATAAATGCTTTAGAAATTATTAAACCTATTTTTCACTTTTAAGATAAGTTTTTTCTCTAAGGTAATTTATAGTTAGAACCCAGTTTCACAAATAAAACTAGCTAACAAGGTTGTGAGTGTTTATCTTATTTTTACAACCCTTTTTTTCGAAGGTCTTGTCATGTTTCTAGCTCTACCATATATATAACTTAACACCATAAATATTAAAACTATCAGTGGTGGCCAATTCATTTGAATACATTTAAATATGCATTTTTAATTACACAGTCAAGCATTTAAATTACTACATTGAATAAAAATTTTAGCTTTTATTTTAATTAACTAGTTTTGAAATAATAACTTTATTCTTAATGAAAATGTTTCTTAGTATTGATCTCTAATGCTTTCAATTTTAAAAGGTATTCAATGCTTCATAACTATAAAATTAATTTTGTATGAGGTTGATAAGATGCATGATCATTTTCAAATATGACAAACATCTTATTCTTATTTTGCATTATTACACTTGGTCATATGTGAACTGATGAAAATGGTTAAGAGACACACTCAGTTATTTAGTGTGTAATTATCATATTTGAAACTCTTTTTTTATCAAATTTTATATTCAACATCCATAACATGTATTTTTAGGCATTCTTGATCATATTACTTTCATAAGAGGTTTTCAATTTTTTAATTTTTAATTTGAATAAGCAATATATTGATAGCCTTGGATGTTTGGAGGAAATATGATTAGATTCCATAATAATTTAAATGCTTTAAAAGTATTAAAAATAATTTTTAGGCACTTAGGTTATATAAAAATTTGAGGACCTAAATGCATTTACTAAGTGACATATGTATTTTATTATTTAGGTGTTAATATGAACATCAGTTAAGTTATATAAGTTATTACTCCCATTGAGTCGACTTTGGACGTGATGATTTTAAAGTTGATAACTATGTTGAATATACTCCAAGTTTGGTAGATATAAATAACTTAAACATGGTTAATGATGTTGAGTTTTAAATATAGTTAAAATTTTAAAATAATGATTCATCATAGATTTGGTTTTAAATGGAATAAATAAGTTATCAAACCTGAGGTTTGATCCTTTTATATTTGGTGGAATGTTTGAATTTTTTTTTTTGAGTACTTGACTTTATTTTTGGTTTTGGGATATATATGGTAAGAATGTTAATTTTTTGTTAAATGAGGTTAGGAAGTTGTTAACTTTGGCATAATTTGTTACCAATATGACAAAAATATGTAAGACAATATAATTTGAATATGTCATTGTGGATCATATTAAATGGTGATGATGGAAATATAGAAGTTGTAGTATTATTATTTGTTTTCATTTAATCACAAGTTTGGTGTAGAAACAGAGATATAATGGAAAATAGTGTTAATATGGTCAATAAGGAATACAATGATATTTGGAGAATATTATCAAAGATATTTTACAAGGTATACCTTGGTTGATCTTCTAATTTGAAGATATGATAATGGAATATATGTTTCATATGTCTATGTTTGTTTTCATGAATTTACATCTCAACATTTGGTTGGAAATATCTAAATTAGTTATTATAAAGATATTTTTTTTTGTGTTTCAAGGGATTTACAAATATTTGGGTTCTTGTTTCACTAGATTCACATGGAAATGGATTTTGATTAATTGGTTTTACACTTATGAAATAGTTTTTAAAGTTTTGTTTTTGTTTGATATGGCTTGACCATGACCTTTTGATGATAAGTTTATGTTTTTTGAAGATATTTGGATATTTTTAATATGCATTTGAATAAAATTTCATGGTTTCAATTATGCATGTGTATTCTTGTTGAAAAAAATATCTCCTATCGAGCTATTTGGTTAATGAGATTAAGTGGTGGGTTTTTTTTACTAGATATAATTGTTAATGATATTTATCAAACATAAAATATTGATTTAAAGTAATAGGGCTGTGTGAAATAATTTTTATTTTGGTGATGAATTTTCATATACATATTCAAAAGTATTTGACATATCGAGTAGTTTTTGAATAGAACAAAGAAATAAATTATCATAATTACATTTAATTATCAAAATATTCTTAATATAATTATAAAATAATGATTTAAGGCAATTATGGTTTGACATATATTCTAGTAGTATCATTTTAAGAAAATACTACATGCAAAAAATAATAAAAATTCCTAGGTATTTGAAATTTTTTTTAATAATTATTCCGGTGATCACATAAGTCAAAATTGGAAAGATAAAGAAATAAGTGCTTGGATTTATAAATTTTGTGGGGAACTATTTCAAATTTATTTCATTATTTAAAGATAATTATTTATAATTTTGGGAGATCGTAATAAGTCATTACATGAACATTCATGTGTTGGTTTTGATTTTTGATAATGATTGAGAGAAAATATTTTTGAATTGAATTTATGAAGGAAATATTATTATAAAGTGAACAATATCAGTTTAGTGTTGATAAACTATAATTTACATATATGTGATTTTCAATTTAGTTGTGGTATTTGGTATTTGGATAACATGGCAAAATATTTTGGGGTCTATGTTTTGAGAACGTGATATAAGATTGAACTGAGTATTATTATGTATTGAATCTTGTTTATTTTTCCATTTTTATCTTCATGGGAATTTCTCTATGAACCTTTTGAAAATAAGTAGCTTCAGTCCTTATGTGAAAATGGTATATGTTAAGCTTAATTATTATATGATTATTTCAAGATTTGGTTATCTTGAAAGGTGTAATCTATTAAGATTTAAATATTTTAAATATCTAATATAGGTATTAGGATTTGAAAGATTAAATAGGAATGGATTTGGTTATATTCCATTTATCATGTTATGGAGTAATGAATTATTAATTTATAAATATTGGTAATTTGTTTACAAGTTTGAACATTTTGATGGATAAATATTATGAGATAATGCTTTCAACTTAAAAATTATAGATATAGTAAGTTCTTATTGTGTAAATTATTATAGAAATCTTGTTTCAATATATTTTTCTCAAAGATGTCAGGGTGGATCTCAAATTAATATAATTCTCATAGAGATACATGGGGTCACAATGATGAAAAAATAGTGAGGACACTCCTTCACAGGGTAGGTCTCGAAACCAATATTTTTATGGCCATAGGACTATTAACACTTTTCATCATCACTATGAAAATCATGTATCCATTCATTTTGAGGCTTTCGATCCCACATTTTAAATTGTACTTGATTGATTTATTTCTACTTATTTGAGATTTCATGGTAATATATGTTTGAGAAAATAAAATTGAAGATATCATCCTCAAAAATGAGGTACTCTGAGTGAGTCTTCTCATCACATGCACATTGATATTAAATCTAATCTGCATAATGCTCCATTAACTAAATGACTAGAAAATGTGCTTGAATCCACTATAAATTTGCATTCTCATTCACTTGTTCCTCTTAATGGTAAGAGCACGAAATTCGGGGGGGAGGGGGCAATTTCATGTACATTTTTGATAATTTGATCCTATTTTTTAAATTATGGCTTGGTAATTATTAATCCATAACTTGATCATACTATTAAATAATTTGATTGCATTATTTTAAATAATAATGCAATCACATTATCATTATTTTAAATAATGTGATCACATTAATAACATGATCATGTTACATGTGTCACAAAAAAATTAAAAACCATACCCAAATACAAATTCATAAATTTGCATTTGAGTTTCCTTTGCCTTTCACGATCATATTTTATGTGAGAGAGATCAAATCTTGACAAGAAGCTGCTAAATTCATCCCAAGAAGTAGCTTATCATTGATGACAACATATAGAATAGGTAAGTGCTAAAAATCTACACTTGTTAACCATAATTTTTCATAATTTTCATTGTTTAACTCTAATTTTTAATAATTTTATTAATCTTTTATTGTAATTTATTTATTTTAAATAGTTCATTTGCTAATCCTCCTCACCCTCCACAGAGCCCCCTTGTTTGTCCCTCCAAAACTCCCTCTTGTTCTTCTTCCTATCCTTCCACCTAACCCTCCTATAGTTACACAAAATCCCCAAGGCAATTAGGAGATTCTAATTGACAACATTATGGGGAAAAAAATGAAATTGAAGAATTAATTGGGATAATGAGGGATCTTACTTCCACCAACCCCCACCACACCCATCTATCCAATTCCTTAGAGACATTACTAGGTTAAATTGATTATATAATGATTCAAATTGATATATGAACTTCATATTGAGATAGCTGTAGGTCTTATTATGTTGACAATTTGTTATCACTTGAGGTCAAGAAAAAATAAATATCAAAAGCCTCTCTTTGTACCTTATTCATTGACCCAAACACCAATGAACCCTTTCTAGTAACTAATAAGTGTTTTCTAATACATTACTATTAACATAATTTAATCACAACTCATTTTTTAGATCAATAGTAGAATGTGTTTCATTATCCACCATGTACAAACCATGAAGTTACATTTTTTTGATAAAAATATACTATGATTTTTTCCTTAATGGGATTCTAAACTATTTTGGTTTTTGTTAGTTTTAGGGCCAAAGGAAAGGCTCTACATAGGATCGACCAGATGCATAGCCTAATCAGCCTACAAGGATTCATAACCAAAAGCCAGTTTAACCTAAGATCCCCTCTATAGTTTAGTAGGTTATGGAGATAGACATTTTACATGCTCTTATTTCACTCATTGATATACTTGTTCATCATAAAATTAGGCTCTCATAGATCAATGTTAGAGATACAACACCTAATGTGCATACCTAAGGCCATCCTTACAATTGAGGTGGAGCTATGTGCACTGGACCTTTTGATGATGGTGCTAGTGGTTTAGATGGATTGAATAATACTATTATTAGTGATGTGTTTTTGTCACACATATTTGGTGTGAAAAAGTCATTCATTACATAGATGCAGGCATATTGCATATAAATTTCATGTTAAATTTAAGTTATATTTGAAATTTTAATTTATATAATAAATAATCTATATAGAAATTGAATAATATATGTCATTTTTATATTAAAAGAGGTGATAGTGACTTCATCATCACAGTCTACATTTACATCATTTAATTTGATGCAATCATTATTTACATTTTTGGATCCAGCTACAACCCCATCCACTATTACATTTGTCTCTATTAAGATGACACCTTTTAATTATACAAATTTAAAATTTCAAGTTAATTTTATGATCTATGTAAATTTAGTCTATGTATATTTACCTTATAATTTTAATTTAATTTTATCTATCAAGTATCTTGGTACATAGGCTCTAACAATCTTCCCTAATATATATGGAAAAACACAATTACCTCTACCAAATACCCATCTCATATATTTTCCTATCCTTTTTTGTCTTCTATCTTCAGTCTCTTTATCTCTTTGATCACTCTAAATTTACTGGGTGTTTCTTGTTCACTATTACCTACTCAATGGCTATTAAGCATCTATTTATTTACCTAATCCTCCTTCTCTTATTGAATTCATTTTACTAATCAACTACCTTAGTAATATTTCCTTTTAACATCAACCTCCTTAGTTCATACTCTATTGTCATGTTTTGTCTCTTTATCCTTGCTCTATTATCTACAATCTTCTTTATTATTTTCATAGGTCTACATGCTAGTTTGATTTAATCCTTACAAAATACTCATAATATAATATATCTACTCAATTATATCTCGTTTCATGTATCCAACCATTCCACACAACCCCCAAGCTTCAACTCTTCACTTAACTCTTTTTTCCTCTTTGACACCTTCCTTCTACTAGCCCTTTTTTGAGGTAAACCTACTTGTTCTAAGTAAACTAAAAATATCCCAACCAAACTAAACCCACATTCAAATAATTATTTAAATCACATAGCTCATTTAGGGACTTTCATAATATAACTCTCTTTGGAGAACACCTAACTCAACACCCCTTAGGACTAATTAGGTCTCTTATACCTAATTCAAGGCTACTGATTGTGAAAACATACCATACAAATGTAAATAAAATTAAAAAATTCAAAATAATCTTCTTCCTATATAAATATACCTATACATAGATTATAATTAATTTTCATCATTTAAATCACTTGCTATCTCATTTTATAGTTTCAAACCGTAACTTGTGTTATCTTAGTCTTGCACTTACCCAAGAGGATAATAAATGAGCTAAAATGAACTTTTGACATTTATAAAAGCTTATAAGTCTTGAAATGGATTTTAATTTACCCCATACATCTTCTCAAACTATTAATTTTCCTTTCTCAATCCTAAATCACTCCCAACATGTAGTTTTATAGAATTTATGTACCCCTCCAACATGACTATGTCAACAAATAGGACATAAATACCATTAAGAGAATTTACCTTTATTTGAGGTAAATTAAAATAATCACACACATGTAAAAATAATATTCCAAAACTTTAAAAATACCTTAAATCCTTAAATCTATTTCTAAGAACTCTATATGGTCTTTCTTTATGACTATGCAAACTCATAATTGTTACTAATTGGGATGTATATAGTCTTCCCACATATTTTGCATTTTATCAATAGTAATGATAATTTAAATGGGTTTACATTAATTTAATATAGATTCTCTATATATTACTTATCATTCAATCATTTATAATGACACGTTAAACTAACTATGTTCTCCTATTTCTAATTGTCACTGAGGATAGAATATTGAAACTTGGGTTTCACCACTTTGAAACTATAAATTACTGACTTGAGTTTTATCTAAATATAGATATAAAAACTAAAATATTGTTCATAAATTTATAGACACCTATTTACATTTTACTCTATCCAAAGAAGCTTTACAAGTAAGGACATAGTTCTTGATATGTCTCTTATTCCTTTTCTCTCCCTAACTTTTCCTTGTCTAAGTGATACTAATATTTCCTCTTCATACTCCCCCAGTAGCACTTATTACATGTATTAAAATTTTATAGTACCTTTAAAATGCAGCCTAGTTACTATTATTGGCCATTGCACATTGCATGGTAGTTACACTTCTGTGATTCTTGGTTTACATTATTATGATATGGATTTTGAAATATGTTGCCACATATATCTTCATTTACATTGAGAAAAACTTGTCGTATATATTTTATACTTTATATATAAGTAAGTGAGACTTTATTTACATGAATAGTTGATGGTTGAAGAAGAAAATCCTTCCTCTCTATGAGCTAAGATAGATATAGGCATTGTTGCTGTAATATCATCCACATAGCCATTGGCAGAGGAATATATTAACTTGTAATTTTGAATTGTAAAAATAGACTAGTGTTTAAATAATTTTACTACATACTTAGGGAAATATAATTTATGTAAATGTATTATGGATGCAGGTTTTTCCTATGACATCATATAGACCCAATCAGATGATTAGTAGGGTAACTTCTCATGTTTTTCCATACTTTAGATGCCTATTCAAACAACTAAGCTTGCTATTGATTTTTTTGAGCATAAAAAAGGGATTGAGTAGGATTGTGATCTTATAGTAAGTGCATGTTTAAATTGGTTTTTTATTATAATTTAAAATTAATTTCTTAAAAATTATTTGAATATATTTAATGTTAATGTTGTAATAATACTTATATTTAAATAGGTTTAGCTGCAAGTGAGCTATGAGTATAAAACTCAGAGTGGGGCCTTGGAGTAATCTAAGGCATTAGAGGGGTCTCCATAGACTAGTAGGGTATCCCAAGGAGAGTCTTCTTTGAAGAAGGTAAAGATAAGGAATCTATTTGATGAATAGGATGTCTTACATGAGATGTACTTTTTGTATGCCTATATGGCAGTTTACACATTTTTTGAATTATATATGCATATATGACATTCACCCAACATTAGATACTATGTTGGTAGATGTAATTTTTTTATGCCTATCATGAAAATCTATGTATTTTTTACATTTCATACATGCTCCTATATTATATGCATATCATGGAAATCTATCTAATTTATATTTGATTTTTATTTCATTGTGCATTATTGTAAAATTTTGTTTTGATCTTCCAAACTATTATCTATCGGGTCTCGTATTTAATGTTGTACACAAATGAAGTTTAAAAAAGTGTTCTTTTCAATGCTATAAATCTTGAATCTCATATATTTTTTTAGATTAAGGTTTTTATTTCATTGTGTGGTGGAAATGACTAATCACACTCTTATCTATTTTGCATTTATCATCACCCATTTATAACTTTTCAATTGATCATTAACACAATTTGATTACCCTTAAAACCAATACCCAATCATGTTCAAACTTGTATAATGAAAAGACATAAAATCATTCATAAATCCCTATTAATTTCTCACTCATATAACTATACCAAGTTACTTGATCTTTCGCTTTCACCTAGCTCTAATGCCTTTTTTATTAGCTTTTCTTGAAACTATTGATGAACATTCTATATAGCTAGTTATATCTCATATAAATTGTTTATAAGTGTTACCTATTGGTTATATATTTCATTATATTTAATAGTTAAGGTCTCATCCAAGTAAGAAATGAGTGTAATTATCTTTTGTGTGTATGCGATACATTATTGATTCTATATCTTGTTATTTGTCTCTAACTTGGATGAAATGAGTATTATTTTACATACATAGATACATCTATATGGTGGGATTATTTTAATAAGTCATAAACAATTTCGACAACACCTTTTTGGAAACAATTTTGAAGACTTATTGGAGAAAAAAGTGAGCTATGAATATTCTTAGTTGATCTTCAAATATCTGCATAAGCAGCTCTGAAGATAATCCATCAAACTACTAAAATGTTCTGTTAAAGCTTTGAAGATCTATCAGGTAGCTTTGCAGATGTTACACCAAAGCTCTAAAGACCCACCCAAGAAACTCTAAAGATATTATTACAAATCTATTAATATGTTTCAATCAAGCTCTGAAGACCTATCCATATATGCTCTGAGGATGTATAACATCACCCTAAAGGTGCCTAGTTGTAGTCTATATATTAATATAAAAACTCCAAAGATATATACTATACATATATAGATTTACATTTTTAGCTTTATCTTTGATAAAATTGTAAGATGAAATTTTTATTGACCTTGACTATAATGTCTTTAGTCTTATAAAAGGCTACCTTTTAGAATTAAAATATAATATTCACTCATGAGACAATGATCCATCTTTAGACATAACCGTTTATCATCCCCTAATACCACCTAATGCATAATTTTCTCTTATATATTTAAGAAGGATACAAATTTACTATTAATATTCTTTGAGATAATGAATAATTATAACCTCACTTATCCTCTCTTATTCTCAAATCAATTCAAAATCCACTCTCAAATAATCTTCTTTTAAACTAGTCAATTACTCATTAGGTCTACTCTTACCTAGTCACCAATCTCTTACATATACTCTTTTATTTTGAACAATATTATTTAAGACATTTTGGATATGTCTTAGTAAAACTCAAGGATTTATGTAGGTGTCAAAACATACAATAAATCAACCAACTATAGGTCTTTCAAAGATTGATCTCTCATTCTTAAATTTTATCTTTTTAGGTTTCTAGGTCTCTAGACCTAGTTATTGCTCCAATCGGTCAGTTTATCAAAATAGAGTTTGTATCTCTTAAATATTATATTTATCATAGTATCTTAGTAATTTTAACATTTTTTAACCCTTAATCAAGCTTATAGCTCTCAAAATAGCTAAAAAATCATCTTCACCAAGTTTTAACATATTTTGTGGGTGGAGACTTTAGTATAATTATTATTTTGATGCCTCTTGACCAAAAGACAACACTACCAACATGTACACAGAGATGATAACATATAATACTAGGTACTTGTCCTCCCATCATGATCGATTGACAAACCCACCACCCTTCTTGGCTTCAAGAATGCCCTTCTCAATACAAGAAAAAAGAAAAAAATTAGCCTAAATTCAAACACATGTAAAAAAAAAAATATTAAATCATTTACATGAACTATCAAATACATCCCCTAACTCTTTAATCTCTATAATCACACCCCAAAGCACTCAGGTGGAATATTTGAGATAAATCCATTGGATAAGATGTAGTGAGGGGTCTAAAAAAGCAATTTTTTGGCATTGAACAAGCAACTTCTTGAGCTCCAACTGATATTTCTACCTCTAAGACCTCTACCTAAGAATATATCAGTTAGATCATGTAAAAATATGAAAATTACATGTTATCACACCATAATTATGTTTAAATCCATCTAAAATTGCATTTTCACCATAATTCTATAGTGTGGAAACAATGACAACAAATATTGTCAAAGTTGAAGTTGTTGTTCTAGAACTCTAGTTTTGATGCTTCCTAATCAAAAAATGACATTTACAACATGTCTAAGGGGAAGATAACATCTATGACTACATTATTATCTTGTTATCAGGCTTGACTGACAAACTCACCACATATTCCAACCTCAAGAATGCCCTTCACAATGCAAAAAAATGCAATTTATTAGCCTAAGTTTAAACACATGTAAAACAAAACATAAGAGTCATTTACTGAGATTAGATCATGTCCAACATGATATTTGATCATGTAAAACTTTATTTTATCTTACATTTAAGAATATATAATTCACCACTGACAATGCCAACCACGTGAAAGTGGAATCTTACATAATGCCAAAAACCAACAAAAAATTGTTAGTAAGTAATTAAAAATAAAATTCATATATACTACCTAAAAAATAAATAATATTTGGTAAAGTTAATTACATATAAATTTTAAAAGTCAACATACTTATGTATTTTAATCCTACAAACCACTAGGATCTACTCTAACCCTTATAGTATCAAGAATAGCTTCATGGTTTAACTCCCGAACTTTCCATAGCTTCTTATTTAAAGGCCTCCCATGATATTTATGTAATTAAATATTCATTGCAAGAATCAGATATGAATAGTGAAATATCTTATTTTACATTTCAAACTCTTCAAACAACCATTGATCTAATTTTTTTTATAGGATATCATCAAAACTATGGTCCAGTGACTACCACTAACCTAGTGGGATAGTCAATATTTTCTCGATCTATAATTAGGGAAGTCAATATTTGCTTTCTCTCTATACATTGAAACATATAGTAATCAATGCCATCTTAATTATCATTATTTTCAATAGCTATAAAAACATTCCCTATATCAAAAAAAACCATTTTAGTGACAATATGAAGATATATAATGAGAATAGATTGTACATAATGAAAATAATTCTACATGGCTATTCTAGATCAAATACATGGTTAAATTCATCTAATGATGTCATATCTTTAAGTTAAAATAGTAATTGAATATGATATGTGTTGATTAAAATTAGAGGTTCAAAACTCCAACCATCCATCCTCTCTTGTGACTCACACTCATTGCAAATATATTTCATGCATGTAGAACAAAATCATGCCAAGTGTCTCATATGGATAGTTTAAGAACGTAAATTTGAACTATGAAATGAGTAAAATTCAATTTAACCTATTAGAATTATTCAATCCTCATAATTTACCAAATTGTATTCATCTATTAGCTAAAAATGTTTAAAAATAGTAGAATTTAGTTGAATACCTTGAAACATATTATTATACCATTCAACCCTATATTTTTCATTTGTTAAATGAACACCCTCTTCGAATTTCAGTTCCTCCCTTGCAATAGCTACTTTTACACATGATCCAACACCATCATGATCCTCTTTTCCATGGTTAGCCTCGATGAAACTTCATATGTGTTCTACACTAGTGGTAATGTGCATCCTACTCAACCAATAAAACATCTATGTATTTTTTAGTTATGATGTGCAATTATTGGACTAAATGTAATTTTGATTGAAAGTAATGTTGCTCTAACTCAACTATTCATAAAACTTTTGAAAATAACATTGCACATACTTTGAACAATGTGATCGGTGATCACTGATATAGAAATGGTACATCTTTAATATTTTATGTTATTATTATATACTATTAATGGCATGCATGAATGTTATATGCATTAATATGACAACTTGTGATGAGTTGTAATTCTATGATTTAATTTCCATTTGGAGTTTGAATTTGTAATTTTTAAAAAATTCATCTACTAAAATAATAAAACCAAGTTTAAATTTATTCTTGTTTATATTTAAATTTTATTCTAACCATCTATCCCTATGTGTATGCATTTTACTCAAACAATTTTCTCCCTAAATTTGAACAAAAATTTAAAAATAGGTATCTTTTTTGTAACAAGCTCACACCTTTTAGATTCTTTTTCATCTTTTACTTAATAAGTAATTTATATTTGCATAAACCAACTAATTTTTATCGAATTTCACTTGTAATATCTTCATAAATACATGTTTCTAATTTTGACAATCCACTACAAATGTTGTAATTTCCATTTAAACATAATTTGTTGTAAAATAACTATCCATCTAGTCTTTTGAAAAAGATAGCTGAAATAAATTCCTTGAATGATTTTGGTGTCAATTCAAAGCCACACTCTTTGAAAATGTTGTTAGTATTAATTTTATAATGAATATAGTGAAAAACATCATAATGCATTGAAAATTCAACATGTTGCCTACAAAAACAAGTGGTGTGTGATTTATTTTTACATAAAAAGGTTTGGCCATCTCAAAATATATTTGAAAAATAAAAAATTGTAGATGTTTATTTAAAAATTTAGAGTAAAATTATGTTTGAGTCATATCCAATAAATTTTTTGGATGAAATTCACAATTACGAGAACCACCTCTTCTTTGCACTACATCTCTTGCATTGGGCAAAACTCTTGTATTGTCTTTTAAAAATTGAGTAACTCTTTGATATTATTGGATATTACTTTATCCTACTATGAAAGTGTACGATAGAATTCCTAGAGCTCATTAGTATTAGGTTCATTATATCTTTCACGTCTTTCAATTGTTTTCATTAATGTTTTTCTATTTATATTAAGTAATCATCTTGTTTTTGAAACCATTCATTCTTCCTTGTTTGTTCACTTACTACACAAGTTGTAAGTATGCATGAATTTCATATTCTAAAAATATTAGTTTTTTAATTTTTAGACTAATTTAAGGTTTCAAACTATGTTTATTTCTAACTACAACATTTTTAGGCCACTTCATGCCGAAAACATATATGACTATACATGTTCATGTAATTTGTCTTTCATTGATACAAGTGAAAAACAAATTATATGGTCACAAACTAGGCCTAATTATACATATTAAAAAAATATATTTTTATTGTTTTAAGGTTGTCAGGCACGTCACACAGATGGCTATCCATTTTTTAAATTAGTTTTTAAGTTCTATTTACTTGTAAAATTCATAAAAAAAGTATTTATTGAAAAAATACATACAAATATAGGTCACAAACTAGAAGATCTTATCTAAATTTTTCTCAAAAAGTTTGAAATAATATTGAACTCTGCTAAAAAAATGTTACACCACATGGTCGTCTATCTGTTGTATTTTCCTAAAACAAATAGGAGTTCCTCTTCAAATTTTAGATATTTGACCTAGTTATACTTAACCATTTTTTAAATACAATAGTGTTTTGGAAACTAGACTCAAAATGATAAATTTTATGTTTTCACACTATCTTCAAATTTAGAGTGTAGATATCTCAAATTATCTATAGAAGTTTAAATTTATGAAATTTTAATAAATTCATGTCCATAAATAGGCCACTTTTTGTCCTCTAACATTGTGTGCTTACCCATAATAATAGATTTACCTCACATGAGCATGGAAGAGCTAATTATTATATTAGGAAACATGGTATATTCCGTATATAACATCCCCTGTTACCTAAGAAGATGAAGAAAGTTAATTCGGAGGTTGATGATTATGAGAGCACAAAAATTGGTTGAAGTTACCACTACACCTATGGAGTATACATAGTAACAAAATAATATGAGATATGAATTTATATATTTAATTTATGATGTATACTTAGATTAGGAATTTATTCGTGTTAAATACTTTAACTTTGACTTGTTGCAATGTGGTGATACTTTGAATATATGCATATGATTTTGATAGTTTTGATAGAATGGTAGTATTTTTATTTTTTGTGGAGCAATATATTTGATGTTTACTAAAATTTTATAAAAATTCTTATGGTATTTAATATTTTAAAGTATTTAATTTAATTTAATTGGTATTAGTTATTATGTTTTTTTTGTATAGTTTAATATCTAATTTAAAATGTATTGTAATGAGTTGAGAGGCCCCACCTGTTAAAATTGTTATTGGTATATTATTTTAATTTGATTTGATCTTTTTAGACTCTATTTTAAGTGTAAAATTAATTTTTGATATATAAGTTAACTAATTGAATTTTAAAATTCAATCAAATTTAATAACAACTAAGTTAAAAGTTAGTTGTAACTTATTTATAACTATTTAGAAAAATATTACTTTATAAACAGATCAAAATTATATCACAAAGGGATAAATATTATAGGTATTAAAGAGATCTAAAGCTATTTAATTTTACATCTTACTAATTTACCTGTGTAAACAATCACTAATATTATATATTTATTTGCAGATAGAATGAATAATACACACTCTGATGGTGAACAAACTTGCTTGTTTAACATAGGTATATCCAAGTTTTATGTTTAATCTATAAATTGATTATATAAATTATATCTTACCTAGAATATTATAATAATTATATCTATGAAATCATATGTGTTTAATCTCATGTATTTGATTCCAATAATGATGAATACATCACTTTACATGACATTTGTTGATCTCTCAATTGTGATTTATTGTATTTTGAAGACTATTTGTATTGAAATCTTGTTTCTCAATAAAATTAATTCATTTTTTGATAAGATGGATTTCATTTTAAGACTTGTACTCACTTATTTTTATTTTTATTTTCTATCTTAGATTTTACCTTATAGTAGTTTAATTTGTTTACTATTATATTAGAGTTTAATAATTTAATTTGTTTCAATTATATGCTTAACTTTAATTTTACTTTAGTTCTTTTTCTCTTTAGTTTATGATTATTTTTTATTTCATTTTTTTATTTCCTTTACAGGTCTATTATTGTGGCTTATTTTCATATTTAATTAGGATTGTAATTTATTTAGTATCATCTAAAATATTTATCTATTTTAAGATGCTTTATTTTTATTATTTCATTACATGTTTAGTTTAGTTATATATTATGGCTAGGTTACATAATTAGAATATAAATTAAAGATTATTATATTAAATACATGTTAATTTTATTGTTGAACAAGTATATTTTAATATTTTTCATAATTAGATTTTAATATTGAGTTTGATTTTCGAGAATAGTCTTTTATTTATCTAACATATTCAAATATTAGTAAAGATTTAAATAGGTTAAGTTATATTTTATTGTTTTTAATTTCTTATTTTGTATTAATCTTAGGTTATTACTTGATAATTTATTTTGTAGCTTAGAGGTTATTAGATGGCTTATTTTATTTGATTATTTATTTTTGTATTTATTTATGTCTTGTTGTTTGCCTTCCATTTTTAGATATTTTATTTATCCTTTAGTTAATTTTGTTTCTTTTTTTTAAACCTATTTTGAGCTTAAATAAATATCAAGAGATCATAAACAAGTTAATTAATCAGAATTACAAAGAATCAAAGATATTTTCCTCAAGATAATGTTTTTTTTATAGATTTTATCAATCAAACAGGTTGAATTAAATAAGTATGAATCTGATTCCTTTTATTTATTTAAGAAATTTTTGATTTCTAAATAAAATTGTGTATTTATAATATTTTACTTGCTCTTTATTTCCTAGATTATGTAAAAAACTCCTACACAAATTTGAAATCAATTCTCATCTTTATACCCTTACAATTACAATCGTATGATTCTATATTAACCTTTGTGATATACAAAAGGATTGATTCATTGGAGTCACTTTTTTCATTTCCAACATATTTAATTTAAAAAGAATTCACTATCATAACACATACATACTAAATTAACATAATTTATAACTAAAAAACATTATGGGACTATGTTTAGGTATCTAAAATTATCAACATTATTTAGATATTTTTAAAAAAACAAGTTTGAGGTTTAATTGGAAATGAATTTTGGTAAAGTGAAGGAGTTGTAAATGGTTCAACAAAGTAACTATTTATAAGATCTAATATTTGTGTATCTCTCCATGATTTAACTTTTTCATACTTTTCTTAGGAAATCTTACCAAGTATGCATCCTTGGAAAATAGTGTTAAAAACATGACACACGACAACCCTAAAACCATGTCATGATGACTAAGTTACTCTAGGTATTGATAGTTGAGATGGTTGAATCACTCATGCCATAATTTACTCACCCCATTTGAATGAGTGATTAGTATAGTAGAGGGTTTATCAAAAAAAAAGTGAGAAAGTATACAATCAATACTAGTGATTTACTTTATCAAATGTAACTAGGAAGTCACTATCTACATCCCTAATTACCATTGAATTGGGTGTGAATTCAAATTTCTTGCATAAATCAATGCAAGTGATATGATAAATTTATAAGAGGTTGGTGTATAAAGAGGGAACACATATAATCTCATAAAATTTCCCATAATTCACATCAATAGATCCTCTCACAATATTTTCTATGGAAGTATCATCACCATACAAGATGAAAGCCATAGAATAAGGTTGCAAGGATGAGAACATGTTCTGTGAGGAGTCTATGTGGTATGATGCACTAGAATTAATTAACCATTTGGATGGATATGACACAACTAAAATAATTGTTTTTCCTTTATCTTTTCCTTTTTTAATGTCTTTGGCCTTGGAAGACTATTCTATTGATGAACACTAATTATAAGATCAAAGACATTGATATTGTGTTTCTTGAGCATCTTAGTTTGTTGGTAAATCTACTTCCTTATGTATTTATATTCATCACACCCAAATTTATTATATTAGGTACATGTGAGTAATTATTTCTTAGGTTTCTCATATGATGAGGATTCTTTTTATGATTTTGACTTAGAATCACATTTATGACCCTTTTTTTGCTTTGGGTCCTTATTATGTTTCTTCTCATTACTAATGAAAGCCTTCTACTTGTCATAACTAAATATTAAGGAATGTGATTTAGATGACTCTAATGTACCCATTTTAATAAACTTTCCTTGCTCTTGAATTAAGTCAACAATAAATTCAGCCAATGACAACATGGTCCATGTAGATCCAAGGGCACATTCGATGGTGTGAAAGGTAGAAATGAAGATAAAATAGTATGATCAAAAAATTTCAAGGATAGAAAGAATAAATTGGAGATAATTTTTGTCAATACCACATATTTTAAACTATAACCTAAGTGATTTGATCTTTAAGAAGAAGTATTTTATAATATCAAAGTCACCTAGGTTCAAACTGATGAGCTCATTATCTAAATCATGACATCTTGTTATGTACTATTTTCAATAATATTTTTCTAATGTGGTAAAAAATTCTTTAAGAGTAGTTCCAAATTCAATATGAAAGAGTAGGTTTATTAACTTAATGTAATACATGCCCACCATTGTGAGAGATCTATTTTGTTATAGTCAAATTTGTAAGTCCAATCTACCCTTGGGGAAATAGCTGATCCCATATTTTTTATTTATCAACATTATAAACTATATTTTTATCCTCTATATTTTTTAATATGGAATGTAACAAGTGGTATCAAATTATTATTCAATATATTTTTTCTTTGTAGGTGTTACCGAAATGTTGAGGGGATTTTACCTAATAAAATACTTAAATATTATGACCAAAGATGAGATGAAGAGGTTATTTAATGAGTTATTTAAGGTGGTTTGAAAATAAATTCATTATTTAGGAAAATAGTCATATCAAATAACTAATGAAGAGGAGGAAGAGACCATTTGGGTAAAATTGAACCCAAATCCACTAGATGAGGAAGAGCAAGGAAATAGGGATAAAGATAAAGGAAGAACACATCACACTTCATGTAACCTAAAAATGGATATTTCATTGTATGATTTTTGAGGTCAAATAGAGGCCCATGCATGGTTGAACAAACTTAAATTAGCCTATAAAGTAAAAAATATAAAGACTCCAGAGAACGAGTTGAATATGTCTCTACAACATTTGAATGGTATTACCCACACCTAGGGAGAGAGATGGGTTTATAAAAATTTAGAGGGGACTCTTTGGGTCTTTCCAAAGATTTGAATAAGAGTTTTGACCATAAATGGGATAAATATATGATACCCAATTGATGTACTTGTTTTATAAGGCTATGTCCGTGGAAGCTTATAAAAAAAATAGTTTTTTAGTCTAAAGCCAAGTTTTCATAAAAATTGGTGCAATATATATATATATATATATATATATATATATATATATATATATATATATATATATATATATATATATATATATATATATATATATAAAACCTACATGTCGATATTAAAAGTAATCCAAGAATGTTTGAACTTAAATATTTTGAATGGGACAATCTAGAAGTTCAGAAAAACATATTCACACCATAAAAAATAAAATTTTAAGACCTATTATTTGTAACTCTTTTACTTGGGATAAAAAGGCATAAAACCATAGTTTTTATTTTGCCCCTATGTACACTTTTTTAAACCTATGTCTTACATATTCATATTCATTTAATAAAGGTCATGTATGTAATCCAAAAAATATTTTAATGGTAGGGGATTTGTGTTTTTATAAGCTATGGATAGATTCAAAAAATTAGGAAATCCATGATCATCCCACTTCAAGGTTTGAATAGAAAGATTTATATCTTACTATAGTATAAATATGGGAATCATCTCTATCAATTTATGCAATTATAGGATTATAAGTTTGGAAAAAATGAAGTTATTTTCCCATGTTAATAATTTTCAAGTTTTTTTTGAGGTCAATCATGTAAGTACATTTAATATTATGGATATAAGAAATAATTCTAAAGATTAGGCATCAATTTAGACATTTCTAAAGGTTTCCCCATTATAGTTCTAGGACACTAAGTTATTTAATTTTTCAGAGTAATCTCTTTATGAATATATGTATGAAATATTATGTCCTTATAAATAAATTATGTGGTTGATATTTGGGGTGTGGATTTATTTTTAGGGTTTCAATGGGTATGCTCACTGGGAAGATACTCAAGAAATTATCAAGAGAGATTATTGAAATTCAATAAAGGGGAATATGAGTATAATATCAAGTCCTTACCCTCAATATAAAATAATTTTTTTGATTTGAGTTAGATGAACTAATTTTTTAAGAAATATAATTTTGGATTTATGGCCTACCTCTACAATATGGATGTAGAATCTCTACCACATAGGAATAGGATCTAAAGATTATAGAATTGTGAAAATATAAGATAATTTTTAGGACATACCAAAGAGCTATTTCTAAATATTGAATTGGATCACATTATTTATGATGACCCTAAAAATGGGATAACAATGGTAGACCCTTATAGATACAAACATTTTAAAGACTTAGATATAGAGAAATTGATGGATAAACAATTATAGGTTGGTATTAACATCCCTAGTAAGATTCCATAAGATACTCTAGTTGTAATATCCAATAATAAAAATCAATCATATAGACTCTATATGAATTATAGGGCCCTATGAAAAATCATGATAACAAATAAATTTCATATGCCAAGGATTGATGATCTGCTAAATGAGTTTCATGGGACAAAGTATTTTCCAAAAATAGAAATCAAATTTGGATATTATCATATTCTAATTTGAATATAATATCAAGTTAGGGTTACCTTTCAAATGAATCATGGACACTATCAATTTAAGGGTGTGACTTTTGGTCTCAAAAATGGCCCAACCAACTTTCAAGCATTAATGAGCAAAATATTCAAAAAATATTAGATGTGTATTATTTTATTTTTTATGCCATCCTAGTTAGAAGTAATTTATTGAAATCCCATATTGAACATTTAAATTCTATATCAAATATATTGTATAAAGGAACTTTTATGATAAGGCATCTAAGTGTGAATTCAAAAAGACATACTTAGAATACCTTTGTCACATAATTTCTATTCATAGGGATTATAGTGACCATACAAAGTTCAAGGCATATGATTTTAAATTACCCAAGACTCTTATGAAACTTCATAATTTCTTAGGTTTGGTAGGATTTTATAAAAGATTTATGAGGAACTTCTAAACATTTAGTCATCCCTTGAATAACCTAACTAGGAAGAATTCATTTAAGTGATCCAATAAAACATAAAAAAAATAGGATATCAAAAAATTTCTTATTTGTAATCTAATTTAAACAAACCCAAATTTATTAGAGTCTTTTGCCATTAAATGTGATGCCTTTATATCTAGACTAGGTGTAATTTTTGGGTAGGGATCCTTTCAACTTGATTGGATGAAAAATGTGCACCTAGTCAATCTTATTCAGAGCCATTCCCTCAGCTTTGATACTCATCATAGTCAAAATAGTTTGGAATCTCGTTGAGGAATAACTCAAACTAGAGTTTCCTCAAAAAATATAATGGGATATCATGGTTGTTACATGGTGGGTAATTAATAACCATCCACCATCCATATTAAAAATTGTTTCTAATCAAATTGTGTTGGCATTAGTGGATTGGTAATGTTTAGTAGTTATTGGAAAAGGTGCATTGATTATTTAGTCAATGAATAAGGAATAAATATGTTATTTTGATATTTATTTTTCCTTCACCTCATGTGCTAATAATTTATCAGCTTAATAAGATATATATATATCCTTATATGATGCCCATATATTAATTTGACTTATTATTAAGTCATACTGACCAAATATAAACTCTAAGGTATTCACCAAATAGGTATGATGCATGTTGGTTGATCTGGGCCCTTGTTATCCTTATTGTTTCTTTAATTTAAATATTTCTTCTAATATGTGTGTATATATATCCTCCTAACTATCTATGGGATTTTTTGGAACTATAAGAGGGATAAGAAGGTTAGGAGGATGGTTAGCATGTTGTTATCTTGTAGTGCAATGAGAAGTTTACAAAAAATAAGATTTATCAAATAAAATAATTTCCAAAATTTAGGGTTAATTTTTTATTTCTTACCTCCTCTTTGAGGTGACATTATTAATTTGATGAGGTATTCGGTGATCCAAGTATTTTTTAGGTCTCCTTTAAATGGAATGTGATAATGGTATACCAAACACAAGTGACGAAAAAATAGGAAAATGATAATAAAACAACATTGACCATTGTGGAATTATACAGATATAATGTGTACATGTTATTCTCACTAATATTAGTGTTATTATCACTAAGATTAGTGTTAAGAATGTATATGTGTTATGTCTTCATAACACATATGTATTATGAGTCAGGAATCCTGAGCCTATATTCAAATAATGTGTATGCATTCTAATCATAATTCATATTAATTAGAGGAAATTTCAATATAATTATCCCCCATATTCATACACATACCCAAATTAATTATCTTATTTAACTACTTACACACTCCAACCAGTGAGGGATGCCTATCAACTAGGCTAAAACACTAGGATTTGTAGGCTTCATATCAAGCCTAAGAGATATGGATCTAGTATTTATAGGAGGTATATGCCCATACTAATTAAAATTATCAAAAAATTCAAAATATGACTAATATGAATATGATTAAATTAAATTTATTATTATTAAAATCATTAACAAACATTACACCATTAGCGCAAGGAGGGAGACAATAAAATTTGAATTTTTATAAATCAAAATGGTCACAACACAAGATGAACATACATAATAGTCTTGGACACTAAACTTTCATATGTTGGGTATCACATTATCACCATTTTGTATAAGCATCATCTTTGATGCACAAATCGAAAAGAAAGAAATGAATGACAAATGTACTTCTAGAGGATACACAAGGTGACATCCCAAGTAGACATGATTTTCATAATTTAAAATTTTTAAATCATGTGGTATAAACATAATTATTCAATTATCCTAATTTACCATAAAATTTAAATCATTTCAAAAGTTTTAAAATATGATTTCACATGCCACACACATAAAGAAGTTATAAATAACTTAACAAAGTTTTATATTATTACAAGGTTAAACATTGGATATCATTTTAATTATGATACATTAAGATTATAATATAAATAAGAATATAATATTTATCCTTTACTTTTTAAGTCATAGATGACATAAAGTTTATCTAGTAGTTCCTAGAGTACCATACTACCATCTAAAACTTGTGACAAACTGGATGAAATCTAATTTATTTTTTATGCCAAATAAATATGGTAAGTAACATGTGCAATGTAAGTTCAATTATTATAGAAGGACATAATGAACAAATTTGAGCATCATTCCATAGAGGAAATTATTTTTGAAAAATTAAGTTTCATCTAGTTAGAATAATATCATTATGCTGAAGTAGAAGAGTACCCATTGTAACTCTAAAGTGAAAAATATCTTTAGACCTCATAGTGAAATTCTCCTTAGACCTTCCAAAAAAAATCCCCTTAAGCTTCAAAATAAGATGAAATAAAGTTCTTTAGCTAAATGTTTTATAAAACCATAATTTATAGTGGGTTTTAGGATGGGTTAAATATTTATCTACACAAGCTCTTTCATCATACCCTATATCTATTTTCCTAGTTATGTATTCTACTATAAACACAAAATGATTACACCATTACATTTATTAACATACATTAAATCAAACATTTACAATATAAAAAGGAATATAAATAATATTTTTTTTTTTTAAAATCAAGAGAAAAGTAGCCAAAAAAATATCAAAATAAATTATCAAAAAAATTTATTAAATCAAGAATCAAGTAGACACAAAGGAGTGTCATCAACAATATTAAAATTCAAATCAAAGTATCTTAATATTTATAAAAATAGCTTATTACAAATTTAAATTTAATAAATTCAAATAAAAATGATGGTTTTGAAATCAACATAAATTTAGAATAAATTAAAATAAATTCCATCATATCAACATTGCCATAGTCCACATTATAAAACTATGTGCCTAAGGAAGCCACTCAAGGTGATTAGTAAATTATAAGCCTTGATTACCACCATAAGGTAACAAATATATCTCTAGTATCTTCCTCTATATGCCTCTAAAATAAGGCTCAAAAGGCTAAACCATATGTTTATCACGAGGTTCAATTATAAAAATTGAGTTTCCACTGCTTGATAATTTCTCATGGGTGTGATAAACACATGATACATCATAAGTATGTTGTGATTTGGATACATAATACAAAATTATATTTTTCTCACACCAAAAAGTCCACATTGGGATCACACATTAATATAATTATTTAGAGAGGAATATTTTTTTAATAGGTTCAATACATATACAATAAAATGTGGGGGTTTAGTCAAAAGGTTTTAATTGCACACACACATAGATTTATACCAAGGTAAGGAAATATATAATTAGTTCATGGTATATTTATTTACACTAACTCACAAAAATCAGTCAATGGGAGTACAAATACATCACAATAAAATACAACAATTTTACTTGTATTACACAATGATAAAGGTAATCTCATTGGTCATAACTAAAATACATAAGTCTCTTATGTAGTGATAGGTAGATGAAAAAAACAAATGTATTTGAAAATATATTTTCAAACAATAAACTTACTCAAAAGTCTTTCTACATATCAAGGTATCTCATAATTATCTCATTGAATCCCGTTATTATATAACTAATCATTAATAACATTCTTCAGTAGTGATAAGGTCAAATAGCTTCCCCAAATACAGTGTGATTTTTTGTTCTTAATATCTTTGTGTTTTAAATTTATTAAAATTTTCAAGTCTTTTTACGTATGTTCTAAATATGTATGTATGTATGTATGTATGTATGTATATACATAAAACATGCATAACCACTCTTTAATATTTAAATAACTTTAAAACACAAATATATTAAAATAAAAAAACAATGTGCTTGGGTAAGCTACTTGACCTTTTTCTCTCTCTCTCTCTCTCTCTCTCTCTCTCTCTCTCTCTCTCTCTCTCTCTCTCTCTCTCTCTCTCTCTCTCTCTCTCTCTCTCTCTCTCGATATATATATATATATATATATATATATATATATATATATATATAAGTTTTAGCTTCTATATATTATCAATTGTAATATTTATTTCCTTCTATATTGAGGTAACTTATGTGGAGATATATAAATTTGGTTAGTATTTATGTGTATATATATATATATATATATATATATATATATATATATATATATATATATATATATATATATATAACACATAATTACTAACCAAATTTATATATCTCCACATAAGTTACCTCAATATATAAGGAAATAAATATTACAATTGATAATATATAGAAGCTAAAACTTCTCTTATATAAGGTTGGGTACAACGATATAGACCAATATCTTTCATGAGAGAAAAAATTATGATAATGGCACCATTTCCTATCTAAATAAAAACATAAGTTCACTAATTAAAGTATCATAGTATAATAATGTAAGTAAAATAAAATTTTGGACCCAAGTTAGGTCCAAGTCAAGGTCTCAATTGTCTTTCCCCAAGTGCCTTATCAGCTGAAGCATGATGTTATCTGCAAGGCAAGTCATTTTCAATCCATGCACCTTGCCAATCCTCAATTTTTTTATAAATCAAAAGTTCTCTCCATGAGAAATATATAAAAAAAATTTACCACAACACCACATAATAAATAATCAAATGTATAAGGTCCTTAAATGAGTCTGGATCCCAATTTTTTATTTATTCCTATGCCTATAGCCTCTACAATTCTACTTTATGCATGGTGGTGAACATAAATATAAAATATTTTTTCCCTTAAATATAAATACTTCCTATTAAGGTGTAAATTATATCATAAATAGAGTGATGGTGTCTCTCATGCAAATGTGCATACTCTCTAGCATAACCTCTTAAAAAACATGGTTTTCATACCATTAGTTTGTTTTATTGCATGAGTCTCAACATATGTTATTTTTGAATAAAAATGTATCTCTCAAGTAAATATTGAACTCAGGGTAATAATTCCTCTACAATTTTCATCATACAATGAAGGGTTTATAATATTTTCAAATGAACTTGAACCAACTGCCCAGGTGATAGGTCATGATGATTCCCATTGTATGAACTACATGTGATATCCTTGTGTGACATACTACATGTATATAAGATTACAAAATGTTATTATAGTGGAAAATTATCACTAAACATATTATATGTCCAAGTGTTAAATCAAAGATTTGATACCAAAATATTATACCCAAAATTTAGATACAAAAAAGTTTTATTAAAAGTCAATGAAAATAATTCTTTTTACTGATGTGATTAATAAAAAGGTCAATCAAAATACTTTGCTAAAATAAGTGTTGCACACAAAATTATGTTGATAAATTATTATTATTATTATTATTATTATTATTATTATTATTATTATTATTATTATTATTATTATTATTATTATTATTATTATTAAGTTCCACATGAGACATATTATAAGGTGACAAAATAACAACACCGCCAAGGGTGATTCAAACTAGGAAGGTTTGCAACAACAACCTTATCTTATATTCAAAAAAACTAATCTAATTAGATAGTTATTGGTATTAAAGCATTACTTAATATACAAAATAATAGGTTCCATAATAACATCTTACCATAGTGTAAGGTATGATATTTTAAGTCAACTCTAATGTTTCCTTTGACCTAGATTGATGCCCTGATAACTTGGGCAACCTACATATCCCCTCCTCATAATGAAGGTCTGATGTAGTTATCCTCAAACTTATGAAGAGCATCCTCTATGAGACATGATCATTGAAAAGTGTTGGAATTTAAGCCATCAAAGGATGAGCTAAAATGACTTAATATAGATTATAAATCTCTAGACATCAACCATGATAATTAAACACAAACTCAATAATTGTTTATCATAAAACATATTGACAAATAAATGTGTGTGTGCTTTCTCAAGGCACTGTCATGTAATAACATAAGTGGGGATAAAAATTAAAAACAAATAAACCCACCTACCTCTTATCCAAATTGATTATTAATCTTATAACTTTATACTTTAAATTTTTTGTATAATATTCATCTTCTATGAGTGTTAATTAAGACAAAAGAACATGTATTTCACTTACTAGAGATACAACAAGGATCACTACCCATCAAATAACTAAAATCATAACAATTATATAACAAAACAAACTATGAAGTTAGAAATAATAATAATATAAAAATCAAGGAATGACACCCTAAGATTCTATGCTATAGATAAGTTCTACAAGAGTTCGTTGTTAAATCCTAAGTTAGAAAGTCACTCAATAAGTTAGTTATCAATGCCATATAATAAGGGAGTTTCCTAAGGGTTAGTTATCTATGAAACTACCCACTCATCGAGATGCCTTAATATATTTGATGATAAACTTCAAATATATAATCAAATTGGGTTTTAGTTCACTTATTACCCAAAGTGAGTGTTTTATCAACATGAAAGTAACTGAATTACCATATTGTCTTACAACTAAGATAATAAACCTACACTTTGTGGATAACAATAAAAACCACTAACTGGCCCAAGATCAATTAGGATTTATGAATAACTAATTTATCTATCTTAAAATATGAGAAAAATGTGTGTTTGGACTACCAAAGACCGAGTAATATTTACACCAAGAGAACATTTTACTACTAACATAGCACCTTCTTATATATAATCAAAATGGAAACTAATGCCTATTATAAATAATTTTATTTAAGGTTTGAAACTTAAGTTAAGGTAATATCTATATATCTAAGGATAAAAAGTGTGTGATGGAAACAAACCAATTTATATACGATGATTAGGTTTTTTAATAATACCACAACCAAAAGACACTCCTAAAATATACAAAACACATCAATATCTAAGATGATAAACTAGGTAAAATATTACCCTTGGTATTAATTCAAGGGAAGAAGACAAATTATTTTAAGTAATAAGACATGTTTTATAAGATAGAGGTGACATGTTTTTGGCACTAGAACCTTTTTAATTGGAAAAAACTATCAATTTTATTAAGAACCCTGAACTAGATTTATCAAGCTAAAAATTGATCTACACATTTCTTCACAAAAGAGATTTAAAAATTACTTCACTAATACTAGAAAAAAATCAAATTAAATTTATTATATCATTATAATGATAATTTTAAGCAATAATAATTGTGTTTTGAATATAGTGTTTTAAAACTTCTATTTTTTATATTTTATTTTTGGTGACTCCAAATAGACTTTGGAACAAGAACTAGTCATTACAATTTGATATCATAAATTGTCTTCGTAATTGGATGAAATTAATAGTTATTAAAGGACTTAAAAATTATCTAATTGATGTTTAGATATTTCACAACCTAATATAATTAATCTTAGGCCTTGAAATAAGTATCTCTCTATTCAGATATTTATTTTCTTTTATTTCTAAAAAGGGGTTTACACAAAGTAGAAAAAGGTAAAAAAAATATTAAAACTTGTTCAATATGAAAAATAAGGTATTTAATTCACATTTAGTCAGATCTAAATATCTTTCCTAAGCTAATAAATCATGATTAAAAAACATATTGATCATGTGAAATGTTTAATGAGAAGTCTAATTTCTCTAAACTAATTAATTATATTTAATAAAGTAATAATAATGAATCAATATTAAAATCACAAATTATTAGTTATTCAACCATTTTTAAAAAAATATATATGATTCATATTTATAATATAAATAATGTAAATTGAACTTAAATAAAGTAATAATTTATCATCGTTATAGATTATCCTAGTTATTATGAAGCCTTGGTGTAATACAATATTATTATTTTTTATCTAACCATATTATAAGCTACATAGTTTACCTAGATTTACAATTTCATAGATGTGCATATCAAAATTTGAAAGGATGCAAATATATTTTGAAAAAAACTCATAAAAATTCTAAAAGTGATAGATAAGAAAAGTGGCTAATTGTGTAGTTTTCCTGAGCCATCATAATTGAAATGAGGCATATATATGTCAAACATGTTGAACAAAAAGGCTTTGCTAACTACTCACATAAATTTCATAGTTAAATAATTATTTTAATTGAATATAAATTATTATTTAACATGATTATAACCTTTACTAGATTAATGTATAAATTTAATTTTACATAGTCCATTGCCATTATAATATAATATTATTCATAAAATCAATACTGACATTCATTATTTAACTATCAATATGTTATCACCCATCCACCATTCACAAAGATGTCAACATGTATCACACATTCACCATTCACAAATATATCTAAGTTTTGGTAGGGAGAAATAATTTATTTGGGAGAAAATGCCAATTTATTTCCCTTTAGCTTGAAAAAACCTCAAAAAATAGATGAATGATGAGGAACCGACTTGAAATAATGATAATGAGATCCGAAGCATGGGAAAATATGTGTCAATTCTCTTTTGCAACACCTACCATTACCCTACATCCTAAATCAAATCCCTTATATTTTGGTTAAATATGAGGTTCATATTTGATGCACCAATCATCAAGAGCAAATATCTGGAATTACGATAAATAGTTGCAAATAGTTGCAAGTAATTATGATTTCATTATTATTATTATTATTTTATTTTCATATTACTATGTAATAATAGTAATAATAAGTGTTGTTTAGTTAACAAACCTTTATGAAAAGACCTCTACACTAAGCAAACTAGGACACCATCTTCCAATTAACATGATTCTTTTTATTTGTGTTCTCTCCTTTGTTCCTATCCCTTTCCTTTGTTGTTTTGCTTATTTTGATTTTTTGTAGACCATTTCTTATATTTATGAATATATTCCCTTAAGAACTGAGCCACCCTTGTTAACTTTATTTAGAAAATGAAAAGGATCTTTTAAAAAGGATTAATAATCAGAGAAGGAGAAATACATGAAAAAAAATGTTATCTATTCCCATCATTGAAAAAAAAAATAACACAAAAAAACATCAAATTTATATCAAATATCCCTAAAAATAAAAACTTAAGGTAATACCAAAAAAATAAATTAGAAAAAGAAAACCTAAAGCAAACATAAATATTATATCCAAACCTCACATTCTTTGAAGAGGACTAGGATGGGTGGTGGCCTGCATCCCACCATGCAAGTGAAGTACCATGTGTAGCATCAATTCTTCTTAAATATTATAGTTAGTTAGGTTGTTATCATCTTTAAGTTTCTTACTAGCAAAGATTAGGGACTACTAATATAGAGGAATGCCTAGGTTGTCTTGAATTTTGGCCTTCATGTTATCAATTGTATTTAATCTCATGATTTCAAGGGTAATTATCTTCTCAGTGAGGGTTTTGATAAAGATCCACATTCCTTCACTCAGGAAAAAATATAGGTGAAGGGTAGACTCTTTATAAATATTGTAATCCATGAGTGTACGACCATCCTCTAGTTGTTTGTCATCAAAGATGAGGTGTTATTGATCAAGAAGAATTTTATTTTTATCCTAGATCTTTGTCTTTACATTATCAATGGTAATGGTGCTCTCCACATCCAAAGTGATGGTCTTATATGTAAATGTCTTTATGAAGTTCTTCATATTTATGATATATTCTTCTACAAAGTTTTCCTACAAATCAAAAGCATGTTCTAGAGCCCTTACATAATAGATTCATATAAGAAACTAGAATGGATTAAAGTAAAAAAGAGTCCATACCTTTATAATATTTGATGTGTTCAGTTTCTTCATCAAGGATTTAAAGAGAGATTAAAACAAATTTAGAATGGTTATTTTAGACCCAAGAGCCTAATTTTTATTTTTCTTACGGATGGATCTTTGATGCAATAGTGTTCGAGCATGACACATGTAACCTGTTGCATGTTCTTTTTTATACCAACCTTGTACATAGTGACACTTTCATAAATTTCCAACCTAATCTAGAAAGTTCTCAAATGGGAAAATTATATACATTATATACTATATATATATATATATATATATATATATATATTTTATAATTAATGTTTTTTATATATGATATAAATAAATTTAAATATTATATTATATATATCATACAATTTTATAATATATTATATAGCTATTTATTATTTTATTATATAGTATATTATATAATATTTTATATATTAGAATAAATTATGTACTATATGAATATTATAATAAAAAATATTATGGTAATTTTTATAAAATTATATAATATATTAGTATGCTATATTACAATAATATGATATAATATAGTTCATAATATTATATATAATATATGTTATTAATATGTATAATAGCATATTATATATTAATTACTATTATTACTAACCATACATACTATATATAGTTAAATATTATTATTACAAGATACTTTAAATATATTAATATCACAATAATAATATTTACTTATATAATTTTTTTTGAGAAATTATAATAAGGTGCCATAGAACTCACAATTGGTCAAATATTTTGAAGTGCGATTGATGGTGATGATGAGTGGAAATGACATAGTATTTCACGTAACATCATAAACCAGAGGGCCCATATCATATATATACCCAAAATTCAATGAAGTGCCATATTTTATTGACTATTTTATATTTGATTATGTAAATAC